>JAUDZF010000035.1:0-145805 GCA_030407055.1 Armillaria mellea | reverse complement strand
TGGGACTTCGGAAAGGTTAAAGTGCTTCTGGTTCCGTCGCTTGCTGGGAACATGACGGTTGGCCGGAGGTCACCTTGTAAGTGTTGTACACCCTTTTGTCTTGTAAAAACCTCATACGCACGTTGTAGGACAGGGCATACGAGACTCATGATGGCCATAAGGAATCTTGGCCTTAGAACTAAGAAGGGAAAGGCTGCCAGAAAACTAGAGTTGGAATACCAGGCAAGTGTTTATTGCAAGATTACTACCCGATCTGACATTTCACAGGGTTCTTCTATCGGGACCTACACTACACAATGGGTGAACGAATTCTTCTATTCCGCACGGGGAGAAAGTCCCCAGGATTACCTGGACGATTCCAAAGCCAAACGCGCCAAGCTTCCCTATCCTCCTACTCAAAATCATATTTCCGAGCAAGACGACAGTGCAGGAGAGTGCCCTCGGTGTGCAAGGCGGTGGGACGATGTTTTGCCGAAAAGCCCAATGGAGTGGTAAGAACTTTCCAAGGGACAGATTCTATGATTCGAAAAGCCGCGCGGGCAAAGTCTTGATGCATACTAAGGTAACGAAATATCTACCTATAGGACCACGGCAGATTTGATATCATGTTCACAGATGATTATTGGTCTACTATCCGATAAACCTGTTGATGTTAATGACTCTGATACCGAGGATAGTGATATCGAAGTGGTGGACGCTCCCATAGGATGGGGTTACCTAGGATCGCATAACTTTACACCTTCGGCATGGGGAACTCTATCAGGCAGCGCTTTTAGACCGGTTCTCAATGTGGGTTTCTTTTACATTTTAAGCTTGAGACTAACCTGTTTATGACATCTACAGATAAAGAACTACGAGATCGGCATTGTTTTTCCCATAAAAAACGGGGAGGTTTTGGAGAAGGTAACATTTTGGGAGAGGCCACCCAAGCGCTATGACGAAGGTGGACCATGGGTATGTTTCAGCGTTAGGTCTTTTCGGTCATCACGTTGATTTGGGCGTACAGATGCAGGAAGAATTTAATTAGTAGATGAAGTCTGAAGATCTGACCCCAACCATCTCACGGTCGACCAGTCTTCATGTTCGCATAAAGTCCCCAAGCCGATCGTTATTCCAAATTCAGGCACCAACATAGAGATAATATGTTACATCGATAATTGGGATACGGATTTAGAGAAGAGCGAATACGACCTATAAGGCCTGTCCCTTCAGCCACCGATTGACAAGCTCTAGGGCTTCCTGGGGTTTGTCATAAGGTACCTGATGCATGTAAGAATATCACTCTGAATCCAAATGCAAGAGGACCCACCATATGACCGGCCCCTTCAACGGTAGCAAACGTCAAGCCTTTGCTGCTCCTCGTCAAACCAGCCATCATCCCCCCCACCGACCATTCCCTTAGTTCCTCATTTACGAACGTTTCCTTCCCACTCCAATCCAGTGCCAACGTCCATGCATTGTTCCCAACCCAGTTGCATATGTAATCATAGCTACCCACGTACACGAGGACCCGTACCTTGCGCTCCAGTAGGGCTGCTACATACAGTTGCGTCTGGCGGAACTCGTCCATATTGTCTGCGAAAGCGCTGTTTACCTCCCAAGAGACGGAGCTGAAGTTTTGTCCGTCAAAGTGGGAGTCGATACCTAGCTTTGTGCGCACATCAGGCCGGTCCAGGTACGCGGATATGTTCCTGGGGGGAGGGGTTTGAGAAGGGTTCGGACGATTGAATAGTAGGGAAGCGTACTTTGTTACGGGGTAGCAAAGGGTCTCTTCGATGGGTCCATCACAGTCCACGCTGATGTCGTATGGGTTCTTGTCTAATCATGATAAGGTTTGGGAGCACAAGGAATTGGCGGGTCTGGAAACGCACTTGTGGAGTCGAATGGTCCAGAGAGCTCATTCGTGCAGAAGTTGACTGCAGCGGCACAATTGATGTTGTCAAACTGGTCTATGCAAGAAGCTTTCATCCACTTCTGGCATCGAGGGAGCTAACAGGGCAAGTGTCAATGGCGCGAATAAGATAAGATTCGGGGGAAACCACCGACCACTTGTTTCATGCGTACACACGTTCTTTGTAGCGACAGTCAGAGGGCGTTGCGAAAGAAATATGTAAAGAACATACGATATATCCAGAATGGGGGGAACAGAAACAGCAGTACACGCCATTTCGTAATAGGACAAGGTCATGGAGGCAAATTCAGTCAAGCCGTTTCCTAACGGCGCGTTCAGACAGACTTTGATCATGACAGAAATTCAAAATACGTACCAATCATGACCGAAGACAAGTTAACTGGTGTCAGGCCGGCATCGACGAGATATGCATTTTGGTCATACACCGCAGAAGCGAACAGTGGTAAATAACGCCCCTACGAAAGTGTCAGATACCGGGGGGAGGAACTAGGATAATTTGCCTACGCCATATGATTCCCCAGACATGTGGAAGCCGCGGCCTTTGAATTTGGTAAAGTGTTCAAAGAAGATAGCTACAAAGGATGGCAATATCCTTGGCTGCTTCTTCAGTTGTACCCTTGAAAATGTGAGTGGTGATTATATTAGATTTCAAGGTTGCTCACGACGGCTTCGCCATAGTCAGCGTAAGAGAAGCCTACACCAACAGGCTGGTCAATGAAGAAGACATTGGCATTAGAATTCCAAGACTCCTTGTGGAGCACAGGTCCACTGTCATCGGTAATCCGGCAAGGGCCAAGCTCCATGAACAACCCTAGCATTGAGGAGGCACCGGGTCCTGTAAGAAATTTGTGTCGTGGTATGCACAAATCAAACGAAGTAAGTGCGTACCCCCGTTGGTCCAAAAAATCACGTCGTCGGTATCTGGGTCATTCCTGCTCTCGAAGAAGTAGAAGAAAAGGTGCCTTGCTTCAATGTCGATGTATCCCGTATGTGCCCTACAGCTCCGTCAGACTACGTGATGAGATAGGGTATTTAGTAAGACGCACGCAACGGCACCGTCGCAAAAGTCTGTTTTCTTAATTCTGACGCTGTAATTTGGAAAAGCTGGGTGACTCAAGGCGTTAAACTCTGAATAAGAGAGCAAGTTCAGATCCTCCAGTGGGGTGAAGAGTCCAGCGTCGTACGCGTCATTCTGTACAGAAAAGGACGGTACTATGGCGCCCGCGAACGATAGCAAGGACAAACCCAGTGCAGCGACAATGACGAAGAAAACCATGAGGTGGCACTTCACAACAGCTAAGTCAGCGTTCAACAGGACAGCTGTCTGGCGTACGCGGCCCGATATGCTTATGTCATCAATCACGTGAGCGTGACCTATCTGGCTAGCGAGCGACACGGCGGGCTACCGTCTCCCACGACGTCACCTCAAATTAGAGCTGTTACAAGGTGAATTTATAACGCCTGGCAAGATGTCCAGTATCAAGGGGATGGGGAGCAAGTCATATATGTGTTGTTGTACTTTGCTTGGCAAGAGCTGGAGCCGGCAAATTTCCGGCAGCTTTTGATGGCTCTTTTCACGCTCAGATTCTTAATCGCGACATCGTGGCAGTAGCCGTACCACTCCTTTTCTTGTGCCATGAACAAAAGGCGACGGATATCGCCATTGTCGTCGAAGCCTGACTCGACGTCCTCGGAACCAGTCAAGGATATTCCAGTCGGCGGTCTCGTATGCACTGCTTGTAATCGTGCAATTAACACGCGTACGTCGTGTGCAATACTATGCTCAAGGTGAGCCTTCTAGTTATCGAAAGGAATACAGCTATATATTATCCAGATGCGGTTCCTCGACATGCGTGATATGCTCCCGAAAATGTACTGCACATCGTCCGCTTTCGTCGCCACCGACAGTATCGCTGTCACGCTCTCGGTCGGCCCTGGCACTTAATGCACCAAACACGAATTTGATGACAGAACCGACTGCTAATCCGCCTCTACCTCCTCTACCTCAGTCTCATAAAAGGAAGAAAACTGCCGATAGCGACACTGAGAGCAAGTTGGAGTCCATTAAGGACAGCGACTGCGAGGAAGAGGGGACGAACTGCGGAAGAATGGTCTGTCGTAACTGCTGCGTCGAAAGCGTTCAAAGGTACTACTTCTTTTATGTCGTTTTCTACCGCTGAACTGATTTTGTACCTAGCGATACCACCACCTGCCTTGACTGTTTCGAATGCCATTCCAACTAATACGTGGAATTATTTTTTATTTGCATCTACGTTCTCCATCTCAGCATCCATCACGAACATGTTATACTATCATTTCATTCATGCATACTGTATTTCCTTGTATACTCTTACGACGTCCACAGATTTATCATTTTTCCCGCTTGGTTGATCTCGAAACCAGTCAAGGGTTCAACATACCTCGCTTTGTTGGCTTGAAGACTCTTCCCAGCATGTTTTGTCGCAGACTCAGTTCAGAGGGCCCGGCTTACCCTTCTTCATGGGCCTGGCCTTCGCGTCAGTCACAGCACGTGATGTAGTCACGGACACACCCAACTCGCGTTCGCGTCGCGTCTCAGGCTGTTGCAAACCCCAATTAACGTGACTTTACACTTCGCGTCGCATTAACATGCGCTCAATACAAGTGTCAAGGTCATTCATCTGACATTGTATGGAATCAATGCATACCGTTACTGCCTGACAATCACGACAATATCTTAAGCGGGGGGTCTTTCCTTCAAAAGGAGTAACTTCCTTTGATTTTTTGCACGACTTGTAAATAACCCATACTTAATGAATCCACATAGGGCGTTTCCATCCGACGCCGCTTACAGTGGGGGATATAATCACTGTCTTACTAAAAACGAATTCATTCTGAGATCGTGCCTGGGTTTGAGAGGGGGGAAGGTGTGTAATTCGAATACACAGGCAAAGAGTCCTTGCGAGCGCGTAGCGAACGACTATGAGAAGCTTCGAAGCATGAGCAATGTGAATTATGAAGATGTCGGACACCGCGCAAGGATACAGTGTTGATAGCATATTTTCAGAAGGTAAAATAGCACCTTATGCAGGTTAGAAGATCGGAATCCAAGTATGGTAGCATATTCATGAGGGGGAGGTATGCGGCATCATCAATCGGAAGTAACGACGATGAGACGTCAAAGCCATCGCGCACCCCCTAGGAACATTCCCATGGCGATACATTCTATACACAAGAATGACCATACTGATGTTTCAGTGGAGGTGATAAAGCCACTTGCTTGCGTCCTACAAGGGGTTGGAAGAGGACATCAGACAAAGGAGACGAGGAAAGCGTACACTGAAGTGTGTCGATAGACCTAGGGGTCCTCGTCGTCCTTTCGAAAGACTTGTGATGAGTAACAGCTCTTGGCATATGCCTGGCTTTGAACCTACGGACTTACCGTTTTGCAAACGACGTCAAGCAGGATTTTTTACCACTTCCAGGCATTTGCCTACTTATGTTGGCAGCCAGATTATCATTAAATGAAGCCTTGTCAAACGGACGACCCGTATATAAGGTCCAACTAACCATCACGAGCGATTGAGAATTCTTCCCAGTTTACGTAGGCATTCTTCCTTGCACACATATTTTTAAGTTTCATTGAAAATAAGCTGTTGTCAATGCGTCACAAGCACGATAATATTAAAAATTAATGTCTACGAGGGCGCAGCCGCTAGTGGTCGATCTCTGTTCCTCACTATGAGTTCATTGTTTTTAAATATCCGCATGACCATTAAGAATATCCCGTAGTGAATATGTCCACCTAGGGTATCATCCTCGTCAAACGGCTGCACCGGTTCCTGTGGTTTTAACTCAAGGGGTGCACAGCCTTCAAGATTGATATCGTCAGGAAGTGCCATCAAAGACCAAGTTAGAGGTTTTTTCTTAGCAAAGATGCCTGCGGAGAACTGACTGCGGATCACATCAAGGCAATGACGAAAGCCTTCGAAGCACCGGGAAACAGGGTGGGGCTCGTCATCCGTAAAAAATGATTTCTTCACTGTGGCCAACATGTTCCAAGACATCTCGCGGTCAAACCACTCGGAGAAGTTGGCAGAGATCTCCTCCAACTGCGACGTGCTGTCAGGTTGGACTTGCTTGATGATGGAATGGCGGCAGCATATCATCAACATGACATAGAATAGCGCCTCCAAATCATGGCGATAAAGATGGGGGCCAGAATCCTTCTCTTCTTTAAGGAGGTCGAAGGCCATGTACGGCGGTGTACCCATCCGAGGGAGGGAGGTGGCCTTCTCCAACAGAAGTAAAGATGACAGATCAAAATCGTTGAGGACTTCGAAGATAATCCGCTTTCCATCGGTCCGAAACATGATATTCGCCATGCTGATATCCCGATGAAGTATTTTAGCATGCTCGTAAAGCCACTTGGGACCTACAAGACAATGTCAGAAGGAGAAAATCGGAGGGGAAAATAATAAAGGCGTACATTGCAGGATGTCGACAAAGACTTGCGCGCAGTATTTGCCCTTTCGAAGACTCGTTATTGGGTACAGTCGTTCCAAAACGGTGATACGGAGGACGCGCCCTTCATATGTGCCGTCCCTTCCACCGACATACTCTCCCGCCTTCACCACATCTGCAATCAGCTTCTGCACCGAAGTATCTTTGTCGCACTTGAAGTCTTGCTCATGTAGTATGTTCGGGAGGTGATTTAGAATCCAGTGCGTCTTGTCCGGCTCTGCCATCTCATTCGCTTTCGCAATGGCAATATCAAGCATTTCCTTTTCTGACTTGCGCAACGTGTTCGGCCAACTGATTTTAACAACTAGCTTCTTGCCTTCCCATTCAAGCCATGTACACGTCACACGGACCACACACGTATCACGTCCAAACAGACCTCGCTGACGATACACCATGTCACCTAATGTCAGCTCGATATCTTTGCCGTCCTTCTGGAGCGTCATCTCCAGTCCTGAGAACAGTAGCTTCGCGTCCTTCGAAACCGTGTTGAATCGACCAAAATCGGTGACGTACGGGTCTTTGATAATATCTTGAAGAATGCCGCGCTGTTCAAGTGTAAGACGATGAGATCCTATAAGCATCGCGATGAACAGGACCTCATCGTCTGCGTTTCCAAGACCAATCGCTTGGGAAACGATAATAGCAGATCGACCGTAGTAGGAGAGCTGAATCCGGTCCCAGTCAATCAGAGTCACGAGCGCATGCGACCTCAGTACTGCATTTGACAGTATGTGGAGAGTATAACGCGCACACTGGATCCGAGCTTTCTCAGCGCTGTCTGTTCCCGGTGCGAATCCTTCTTCATCGAGCACTTTCTTCCGTCCACTCCCCACTTTCCCCTTCGACGAGACTATTTTCGACAAACGGGACATTTTCGACGAAGATGCCTGAACATGAGCATATTGTCAGTGAGTGCGAATAAGCAGGAGAGCATCTCATACCTCATTTCCTGCCTCTGCTTTGCGTTTCTGACCTCGGGAACTAGCCTGGGAGGCCTCGACTTCCGGTGCAGGCTGTGGACAGGATACATCCACAACATTCCCCTTGTCTTTCAAGTACGTGCGATTCTTCTTTGGTCGAGGTGTCAACGGATCCAAGTGATCTGACAACAAGAATCAGTACAAAACAAGTCCGCTTTAGCGAACACAATCTCACCTTTAGTCTTTAGTCTGATAGCATCATAACCCTCAACAATCGCATCGTCGGCGCCTTTCACCTCTTTCACTTCCACTACTTGAGGCCACCCAGGAATGTAATCCTCATGCTTCTATGTGCCCTTCGACCGTTCAGATTTGTCGCCGATGGTTTTGATAAAATTATGTGCCGCGGTACCCTCAGCTGAGTTGGATAGGACACGCAGCATCCCCACCATGTCAGGCTTAACCGTTGACCCTCTGACCGGATATGGGTCGATACGGTTAAATTGAATTAGTTTGTCTTCGTCTACGTGCAAATTGGGCAGGCGCTGCAACACATCAATGACATGGTTGCATAGGTCCACATGAGAACGATACAACTCCCTTTCTTTCTCTATCCCCGTTCCGACCACGTCACATAGCCGCAGGTAATCCAGAAATAATATTCGGAACGTCTCGTCTTTCTGGACAGTAGCAATTTCCGACTTGAGAGAGACGCGCCAGTCGGTAGGAAGATGAAGAACTTTTACCAGAAACGTCTCGAACCTGATGAAGATCCGATGCCGAAGGTCATCCTTCAGGAAGGCATCAGCTTCATCAAATTTGTGATTCTGGTCATCTTGTGTCTGCAACTCGACGACAGAGTGGCTTGCACTCCCACGCACGTATGGGGTACTCTGGGCCTTCGCCTTGCCCTTGTCCTTCGACGCTGCGTTCTGAGGCGTCTGGGGTTGCGATGCTCTGTGCACTGGTAACATGTCGTCCTCGTCGTCCTCGTCATCAGAGAGGTCTAGCTCGTCGATGACATCGTCAGAGGCAGCGCTGCGATTAGGAGGCGTGGTGGGCACCGTGTCTGGTGATAGGGAACAATGGTGCTGCTGAGGCTGTTCAGTGCTGCGTTTCGAGGTAGACGAACGCGTCTGCATTCTAGCGTAGAAGTGAGGGGGAGCTTCGATAAATATTAAGATACTCATGTCGAATAATATACGGAATACGGAGCCGGAGAACAATGAGATGCTTTGTGACTCGTTGTGTGAGCTGTCGCTGATAGATCAGATTGCGACCGCTTCAATGATTTGGTATCTATAACAGCTTACCCTCTGGGTGCAGTCGACCACATCGTCGGACATTCCTTCTACAGCGCCGAGACTGCAAAATGGGCGCAAATAAAAACTACCGAAGTAGCCGCAGACTCTTGACTCACGTGAAGGCCGGCGCGAGAAGTCTACGTTGGCTCATCACCTGAAAACATATACGATACCCTTTCCAAGTTGGCTTTCTACTATGGGTAAGAATTCAGGTGGTTCTTTAGCTTCTCGAAACGGTCCAATTACACCATCATACAATGCTAATTGATGAGTGTAGCAGTTACTATCAGGAAAATCATCAGATAGGGATCAGGTTCAGGGACATTGCACCCACGTACTTTTGAGTAAAGGAAAAGTCAAGTCCCGGATTAATTCTTCAAACATAGAAAAGCACAAAAACGTCACTACTGAGAGGAGGCGGGGGAGAATTACGTTGAGTAGTAGTGGCATCCAGGGTAGATTCTAAGTTGCGGTACGTCTGCTGGGAGCAGCCAATCACAATTTCAAGAGACCAAACTTTATGCAGATGCAAGCTAACGAAGACTGAACGGGAGCATCGTCACCACTCGGGCAAGCAAATCAACGTTCGAACAACGTCGGAAATTTCCAAGACATCTTGCACCTTGAAGCTTGAAGCTTCAGCTTCAGCTTGTAAATAACGAAGACCTGAACAAAACATTGCTGAGATCCCGAACGGCGGCATGCGTCTTACCCACCGAAGATGAGTACTCATGAGTGACGAAGCCAACCACGCACATTTGCATTGTCAACATATCGAATTTTTCGAATGGAAAGCTTGCTCAAGGTAGCTTTGGTGGATGCTAGGAAGTTGTGCGCGTAGATGACACCGGTCAAGAAGATACAGAGCAACGACCGGAAGGTCGGACCGAAGCTTGGGCGAATCCCGGCAGTGCACCCATTCTAGGCTCGTTCATTATTTCGGTTCCGCGCGCGCCTGAGCCTGAAGGTGCTTTTTTCTTCCTCTTCCTCTGAGCCTCAGCCTCGTTTGACCAGATATGTCATCTTTGACTGTCCAGGGCGACCTCGGCTGCATTGCCGGCCCTTTTGGCACAACTATTACTGCTAGGCAATGTGACGTTGCCTCATGCTTCAGAACCGGTTCTTCTCGGACTCGGATTTTTTTCCCTCGGACTCGCATATATCAAAGCGAATCCGAGGTATTGTTTGATGACTCCTTGCACGGTGTGCGCCTCACACCCCTCCACTCGGGAATATACTTCTCTGCTGGCAAAGAAAAATCTGCCGATACGCATATATAACACTCTTCCTGAGAAACTGGCACAACTGCCAGAATATGCCTTACTTCGTTCATCGATATTTGTTTCCCTGTCTTTCTTCTCTACTAGCCTCCACGGTGTCGGCAGCTGTGAAAGTTTCTTTGCCTTTGTTTATACCGTCAAACGCATCAGGGGTCTCCGCTAGTCTCCTGTCATTTTCCATTGAAGGAGATCGATGGACGGACTGGTCCGGCACGACGTCGAAGAATCAGTTTCTTTACAATGCTTTGGATAACCTGAAAAGTCTGACTGGTACACCACCTAGTATCAGAATTGGAGCTGACAGCGAGGATCATACTAATTTCAATCCTAAGGTCGAGGTGAAAGTGTTGGTAGACAATTTGTGGATCTATACTCACGTCCGGGACTTCTCAGTTTTCAGAAGCAATATTTCCTGATTTTTCTACGGTGGTGCCTTATCCCGAAGCTACAAATCTCACTGTTGGTGATGGCTACTATCAAACGGCCCGCTTTCTTCCGTCCGGTACGACTTCAGTCTTGTCCATTTGGATTTGGCTGGTCACGTTGATCGTACATTCTGTAGGAACCCATGTAACCTGGGGCGTCAATTTTGGACAGAAGAATCTTACCGCGGCATATCTCTCGGCACGTTCGATTGCAAGCGCGTTTTCCTCCCCTGCTATGAGTAGCGCCGGAGTAACTCTTGACTTTGTGGAGATTGGTAATGAAGCCGATTGGTATATCAACAACGGTGCACGCCCGTCCAACTGGACTTCCGTCGATTATACGCGAGAGCAAGCATCTACATGCATGCTTCCTGTGATTATCTATATACTAACAGCTGTGTACTTTAGGTGGACTGAGTTCGCCAATAACATCTCTAAGACTGTCGGAATTTCATCGACGTCACGTACAAAATTCTTCGTTGGTAGTTTTGTGACTTCGACCCACTCAACAACCGGCTTTTCGCCACAGGCTATCTACGCTGATGGGATCCTTGATTCCGAACCGGGCGCCTCCGTCGCGATGTAGGGGTTCATTCCGTTGATACAAAAGGGCACACTAAATATGATAACAAGTTTTTCACAGCATGGATACGCGGGTGCCTTCAGCGAAGGCATGGTTGGTCTCCTACAGGATCTGATGACGAAGGCAAACATTCGAGGCAATCTCTCGGTTTTCGCCCCTGATATTGAGGAAACGCACAACCGAGGCCTGGATTACGTCCTTGGAGAAGCCAATAGCTATGCCAATCATGTATGCTTAGACCTCTTGTTTCTCCTGGCCTAGCCTTCATATTGATGCTGCGTGACTTCGAAGGGTGCAATAAACGTCAGCAACACAGCTGGAGCTGCACTGTGGACGTTGGATTATACCTTATTCGCGTAAGTGACGTCTTTGAGTTGCTTGAGCAATTAATCAATTCGTCCGTAGGCAACAGCTGGGAATATCGCATGTCTTTTTTCACGAAGGCATAGGATACAAATACAACTTTGTACGAATGATTCTCTTGTCTCGTTAGTAGTGACTTATCTCATTATCAGATTCAACCTGTCGAATTGACCAGATCCATCCTCGATGGATCTGAACTCCCAGAACCTGTAGCTCCTCATGTTCAGCCTCAGTACTACGCCGCAATCATAATCGGAGAGGCCATAGGTAATTGCTGCCAGACTCAGGCAGTGGAGTTGTCAATCGACAATTCACGTATCTCCGGCTACGCCTTTTACGAACATGGTGTTCTCGTCCGTGCCGTCTTCATTAATTCTCAAGCTTATATGCAAGGCCAAACCGCCCCCCGTTCGAATATTCATCTCGACCTGGGTTTTTCAGGGAACGGACAACTCCCGATGACTATGAGGGTCAAAAGGCTGGCCATTGGGTACGTTAGTAAGACTCGAGAACTGATTCATCGTTTTCTGATTATCGGTTTCAGGCATGCCGACGACGATTCAGGGCTAACCTGGGGAGGTCAAACGTATGAGACGGACGACGCGCGAGTACATGGAGAGTTGGAGATTGAAACCGTTCAGGTCACATCCGGATTAGATATCGCTGAAACAGAAGCCGTCCTCCTGTCCTTCGAACTTTAAGGTCACCCGGGCTTCGGACTTAAATAGGATAGGGGCTACTGCTAGACATGTAACTGGTTCCTCGCAATGATCAAGAAACGATGTACCGAAACATGACAATGAGCCAATTTTGATTGTGTTCGATGAAGGCTAGGATTAGACTCGAACCAGTCCCGACACTTAATGACAGTCGATCCAGACTTCCTCGGTACTGTGCCGTACACTGCCGTGCAAGACTACCTACCTACCTACCGTGTAATGATGGATGAGATGAGATCGAGTTACAAAGGGACTGGTTCAAGTCCATGCTAGGATTAGCATGATACAAATGTTTTTGCATAGCTTGGCCACCTTGCGATTGCAGAAATCGCAGGGTTTGATATTACTGAGAATTTCCAAAAAGGTGTTCAATCCTCAGAGCAACAAGGTGTGCTTTACTGTCCTGAGCATAGACTGCCATAGTCGAGCGAGTATAGACACATAGTATATGCATATCGGACGAACTGTATTGCAAGTACCCGTGAGATCTCTTTCCGAGTCAATGCGCGCCTTAGCTTCTTTGTAAACGTAGGGAAGGACTAGTCCAACCAGAACTTCGTGTGCTCCTCGATTGAGTTCCTGAAATGCGAAATGCTTCTTTCCACAAACATTTTCGTATTCGTGGAGTTCAAGAGTACAACTCTTCCAGAAACGATTACGCATTGTGGGAGCTGGATGGACTTCAAGTGGATGACTCGCAGAATAAGGGATGGATTGGCATTACAGGCACATGGGACCGACGTTACCATGTAGGGATTCAATATTTGGAACTATACCATGAACAAACGTACATGAATTTCGTGTTACAGTAATATTAATATCATAAGGATATCATGGCTTGATGGGTCCGTTCTCTGCTGCGTGAACCGCAGATGCAAGGTCAAAGTGGAAGAAGGGAGTTTGCAGAGCAGAATCATCCTGGCTGACCGAAGCACTCGAGTTTCTATCCTGCTTCCAGTCCGAAGCCTCGATGTCTCCTTCGCGCGGCTCTGATGGGGCAGATGTATGATCTCGATAGGGGACGACAGCCGCGATTTCCTGGGATACCCGCTGGCCTACACCAAAGCCACCAGCGACGAGCGCCCGGCGAATCCACGGAGACAGGATGGTGGCGAAGTGGAACTAAGAAGTTTGTGAGTTCGACGCTTCACTAAGAAACCATATGGAAATACCTACCTCTACAGGGTGGTCGGTCCATCGTTCTATTTCATTCCGGGTATCGATCAGTGCTTGAACAGCAGTGGTATCAATTTGTGAGCTATTGTAGAGGGATCAATGCAAATCATGATGAACGGAATGATCAAGACGTACATCACAGAGAAATCGAGAACGACGGCTCGCAGAAGAGGAAGGTTTGCGTTGGCTTCGGCTGCAGCACCGTGATCGCCTCGTTTAGGTCCGGGGTCATTCCATGCTCGGTCGCTCAAATTCACTATGCTCATGTCTTTACCCCTTCTCGTGTTCTCCTTCACATAGTCCACAAGGGTCGAGTTCAAGTGTGAACTGTTGGGGTAGAGGAAGCTTTCTTCAAACCGATACACAATGATACCAGGAGAAGGCGGGGTGACTTGAACGTCCGCGTTCGTGACGCCGTCCTTCGTGAGGGGAACGAACACCTCGTGGCGGCGTTTGACCTCTGAACTGTCATCGTCTAGGGTAACCTTGCCGAGGAAGTATCCACGAGGATGAGCGACGCGTATGAGGAGGAGGGCAAGGGAGGCACAAATAGATGTGTATATGCCATTTTCGATCGATGAAAAGATTGTGACGAGAACAGCCGCGGCCCATATCACAAATTCCAAGGGAGACACTCGCCAGTAAGAAAATACCTAGTTATAAGTTCAGAATAGCGCTGTGGTACGATGCATCCAACATACCTGCTGAGGAGATGCCACCAAATCTGCCACTGCGTGAATGATCACGGCAGAAAGACCCGCGGTGGGAATCCAGTAGAACGCAGACGTCAGGCCATACAATGCCACAATAACGACAATTGCAGTGATGATACCAGCGGCAGGCGTTCTCACGCCCGACTTCGACTTCAGGGCAGAGCGAGAGAACGATCCTGTAGCGGGGTACGCGCCGAAGCACGAGCCGACGGTGTTCGTGACACCTATAGCGATGAGTTCTTGGTTCGGGTTGATTTTGTAACCGTTCAACCGTCCAAAGGCTTCAATGATATCGTAAGTATCATAGCCTGGAATTGTGTATGGTGGTACTCACATTTGGCGATGGCGATATGCTCCAGCAATAGAATGATAACTGCGACAGGAAGCCTGGCAGCCAGAGCAGAAACAAGATCTGGGTCGATGTTGGGCTGACCGACGTGTCTAAGACCACTAGGGACTGTCTTTAAGATTTTGATTGGGTAACTTCCCTTCGAATTACGTCGGTGTCTCGTGTACAGCCACGCAGCGATTGTCAGAATGAGGATAACGAAGGCATTCCTGAAGACTGAGATGAAGAAGAAGAGTCGACTTCTGCGAGGGAAACGCTTTGAAAGCTGATCGCATACGATACGGATGGCGTATAATGCGACCAATCCAGTCAGTCCCCAGGCGGCATCGAGCTTGGTACGCGGTAGTCCCTTTAAGGTGTTGATAATAACTTTGTAAGTGGCAGCGCGAGTACTAGAATTTGAAGGTTAGAGCTGATATGAATCAGAAGTCACAATGCGTACTCGAAACCGGTAATACCCATCAAGCCAGGAACTTGACCGGCAATAATACTAATGGCAGAACCGGTCATAAAACCGCTGACCGCCGGCGCAGGAATAAAGTCGACTATCCATCCAAGCCGAAGGAGTCCAATGCCCAAGACGATAAAACCGGCAATGAACGCGACGGTGGTGGCTATCTGAGGACCTCCCCATTGATTGGGATGTCTTTCATCAATATATTTGATGATCTCGGATACCGTCAACGACATCACAGCGACGGGACCGATGGACACATCTTTTGAAGTTGCAAAGAACTGAATGGCAGTTTAGCAAGTTAAGTTGAGGGAATGAAAAGTGAAGGCATACGCAGTATATCAACACACCAACGAAAGAAGAATAGAGCCCGTATTCGGGATCGAGGGTCGCAATCTATGGTCGTCAGACTCGTTTTCTGGAGGATCAAAGAGCAACTCACCTGCGCGTAGGACATGCTTTGCGGAACAATAACCATTCCAACAGTAAGACCGGCAATAACATCGCCAGTAAGCCATCCCGAATCTACCATCCGTCCAATTACCATCTCGAAGGGGGGAAGGGGAGCATGGGAACCCACTGTATCTTGTAATCCATCCAAGTATAGGAAACAAGCTAACGAAATAATTTACCACCTATACACAAATCCATGAATATGATCCAACATTAGAGAAATGCATACGTACCCGTTTACCGGGGTTCTTGGTGTATTGAAGCACATAATCCTTCGAAGAGACAACTGGGACAATCTCCTCTGGATATCCGATGATACATTTACCGAGGCGCTTGGCGGTGCTAGTCATGGCGTAGATTGGACCTTGAGAAAGACGTTCTTAACGCAGATGTTTCTTTGAACAGGCGCTAAAAGCAACAGCGTAACAATTAGCTCAGGGACACTCGCCTGAATGAATAAAACGTGACGTACAGGTTTCTCACGTAAATCAAACCGAGAGAAGCGTCGCCTACACAGATGTGTCGGAAAAGGGAAGTCGGTAGCGACAAGTGAATGGGCAAGCCATTTTCAAGAGTATTTTGACGCTGAAAAATCGCGACATTAGGTGATCACTCCACCCAAGGATTGCGCAATGCGGAGTCTGAATGACACCACGCGGGAATTGGAAAATTCAATTGCTGCCATTGGCGAATGTCGACGCGATTGGGCCCTGGTATGTCGCTTTGTTGCTGGAGGGCCAGGGAAGGCTAGGAAATCGGCTGGAATCGACGTTCAACGACAAAAGACCCTGGCCTTTGATTGAGAAAAAAGTTACTAAACAAGGTAATATCCGCCGCTTTCGAAGCACACCTGTGACGCGTCGGCTTCTCTTAAAAGCCAACATCAGGTTCGCACACCATCACCGAAGAAAACATGGTTGTACCAGTGGAATAGATACTATGCCTACCTACGTCTAGGAGATAATTTCACAAGAATCTATGTCCTTCAAGTTCGATCAACCACCGATCAACTTTGACAGAGGCAATCCCCGCCGGTATTCATTTACCTTACTTCCTTCCATAATGTAACATAGGAGGCCCCACAATTAAAGCAAGCAGGGTGTTACTCTTGGTGGAATGACCATATGGGCCATGATGTGACAATTCATGAAGTCCACGAAGTCGTACTAGTATGTTGTTTAATTGAGGGGCAGTTATCCGCAAAGGAATGCTTCAGGAAGGCTGAGTTCAGTAGCTTGGACTTCAACAAAGAAAGACGCCATGCAACACCCCTTGCTCGTCAGACCATTGGACAGGTGCTCTGCGGGCAATACTCCACATCCATGGCATAGTATTCAAGGACAATCGATATCCGACGAAGCAGACAGGACGCTAGCTATAGTCAGGGACACGGATGTTTCACCAAAGAGTGCCCACTTCAGCTACCGCAGTGATACCAGAAGGAGCTCCACCAACCTCGCCTCCCAATCCAAAGGGCAGGAAGCTGTGTGGTCCTCAAACAGAATCGCGATGCGGCTCTGGGAAGCGGTCATGTGGATCTCGACATATGGCCCTGCAAAGCTACATGTGCATGTAAAGTTACCCGCCGTAGTACATCGATGTCCTTGCCATATTACTACCTTGACCTTATTTGGAGCGTATGCAATATCCCCAAGTATGAATACTTTAGAACATCCTCCAAGACAATTTCTATGTGCAAAAGAATTCCCAATGTCCTTGAGCATTCGACGTTGGAAGTCGGAAGCCGCAGTGGCTGTTAAGACGACGAAAATAGTCTCGACCCGCGCCGCCCCGTGTCATCGCATATAATAATATCGAAACAACAAAGAGTAGCCGTCGGTGGCGTATTGAGCGCGAATACATCGGGGAAGCGGATCTGTTAAAAAGGACGTTCCTCTCCACCTCCTGGTGTTGGAACAACACCTCCATCGGGGCGCCGTTCATCTCGGGTTTAACATACGGTAAAGTTAGAACAGGGGACTGCTCTAGCGAACCATCCGTTATTGCGAGTGCATGACACTTTGTTCAAAAGCGGTTACAACGAATGTCAATAGATTGTAGATGGACCCAGAATGAGCGGAGAGTATGGAGCGGTTTCGTCGGCCGACAAATGCAAATCCTTGATTGACCACCGACCTGGCTGGACTACCTGTCGCACGCTCTATCATCCACGTAGATCAAAATATTTAGTCGCCGGGGCCTTGCGACCTGAAGACTAGCCCAGTCATGTCGAAAGTGCCACACTAGAGTTCTTCTCACGAGCCAGCTGGCAATAAGCATCCTGGAAGATGCTCTTACCGCTGAAGATGCTGTACGGCAGACAACATTATATTATTATTATGGGAATTTCCAGATTTTCATCGCCTTTGAATTAACCCGGTTCCCGTAGCAGCCGCGTCTGAGAACTCGGGATGATTGTATCGATTCCATAGTACAAACCCTGCGTGTCACAGGAAAAAGTGATACCTGCTCCAGACGTCACAAGACATGCAACATCTTCGTAGTATGAGTTTCTGTAAGTGATCATACTGCAACGCGCCAGACATCTCACCGGAGGTTAAATTAGAAGGACACCTGGCCTTCCCAACATTCCCAGCCCAGTAGAAAACAATAAACCTGAACCTGTTCTCTTCTGCTACATCTGTGGTCCATTTCGGATTCTTATGCAGTCACGGGCGGAGCTGTCGGAGACGACGGCGAGGTATTGGTGCCATTGCCTGATTATAACAGTGACGAGCGATATGGTGGGTCCGACTGGATGCAACATTGCTGAAACGCTCGAACCTCGCAGAGGAGAGAACAAGGGTATCAAGCAGCATCGTCAAATCACTCGTCCTGAAGCAACTCCTTCGCGCTTGCCCGGTCTGCGGGATCGAGCCTCAAGCACCTCCGTATGAATCGTACGGCCTCCTTCGCTTGATTCATATTGATATCCCCATCACTAGTTCGCACAACCCAGTGTTCCGTCTGATAGAGATACAGTCCGCAGTTTTTTTTCAGCCGGCCTACGGATGCATTCAGTGATTGAGGAGTAAGTGGATACTGAGCCTTACAGGTTTCGTCAAATAATGTCCAGCCAGTGGACTCGCACTTAATTGCTTAGCCAGAAACACTTCACGTGTGTGGCGGCAATCATCTGGAAGAGCATGATTTCCGTCGGGTCGAGATGGAGACCATCAACGCTTCCATCCTGGGTCTTGAAGAGCGGGACGCCCGTGAGGATTGCATACACCTGGGCAGTATAACTCACACTCAGCGTGCATAGAGGGGGGAGGGGACTGACCGCTTCCTAGGTCACCCAAGACAAACGTACGCTTTGCAAACTCTTCTATCGTTGGTAGAGGCAGCGGCTGAGACACAGCTGCATGAACGATACCATCATAGGACGCCTCTGCTTGATGCTGTCGGAAAGAGTCTGACTCGAGAAGCATACAAATGTCCTCACTCGACATAGTTGTGTTGAAGAAAATAGTATCGGACCTGATGCCCGTATGGACAATGCCACACTCATGAAAGTCATTCAGAGCGCGAAGTGTGTGGAGTAGAATATGTTTAGCCAGCGGCAACAAAATAGCGTAGTAAATTGCAACTCCGAGCATATCGAGTGATGTCTCCGCCCAAAAGCGGTGTGACGGCAAAGGTGTCTCCCCGCACGGGAAGGAAAAAATGGTCGAAGAATTGTAGGCAATGAGTGAGGTCGTGACCGCGAGTGCTGGAAGTGAGTTGTAATGCTGGCAGCTCCCAACTCACCCATTTTGCGGCAAATTGGGTCCAAGGGCCGTTAAGAGCTTTGAGAGCAAAGTATGCCTGATTGCTATGACAAATGCTTGAAAAGGGATGGAAGCACAATAAACAAAAACACTATACTTCTGATCTTGGACGAGCCATGTACTTGAATTCATCCCCCACCCAAGCTTACGAAGGATTGTACAAGAGCGACTATGATTGTCTACATGCCCCCCCAAGTGATTCACCAAATTCGAACTGTGCAAAGCCGCAACCCATGCTCTCCGGCATTCTCAAAAGCTCTTCTGTAAAGTCAAAGTACAACACGCTCGCCGCCAGATCCTGGATCGACGGTCCAATGCTGGTTGAGGGTAAGTGGAACGGGTAAGGCATCAGTTCCAGCACGAGGATCCTTGGTCCAGTGTACGGGTTGAATTTTTCGTCGCTGGTTGCATGTGCAGAGATCCGAAAGAATGCAGGCCATGGTACTACCTGGTTAGTGAGATAATGTCACGCTGGATCTTGCAGACAGCTGGACGCATCTATTGGTATTGATGTGAGCCCCGTTACCCAGAGATATGGATTATGGTCCAAGCTTTTTTAAAAAAAACTACGACGTCATCACATGACCTTTGCATGACTGTGACAAAGTCAAGAAAATCGTGGCGGAGCCTCGGAGGGCTGACGCACCCGATTTTGAATAACATGGCTCCGTAGAGCCCTCGAAAATTAAATTTCCAGGGTCGCCACGGAGGTGTTTTAATTCTTTTGGGACACCGTCTTAAGTTGATAGATTTTTTGTGTTGGCATGCTCAAATTAGGATGGCTTAGAAAGTATGCCGGAAAGTAGATAAAACTGGGGATCTGTTCTTGAGCCTGTAAGATGTCCGTTTTTGATGAGAAATACGTACCAGACTTTCATGAACGCGTGGAAGCTAGACCAACCGACGCGTCTTTAATAGGGATGTCACACAATGTCACGGTTCACGTGTTCCACATCCACTGAAATCCACTGACACCTTCAAGTTCGTGGGAATAACATACTCTGTATATACCCACCCGGTCCACAAAGTTGCCGGTAATAGTCGGTCTCACCTGCCGGAAAGGCTCTGGCACCTTTCCTACGTCCCTTGCCAACACCTTGGACGTTCCGCCTCAGCCTTGGAGAGCCGGCGAATTTTTTATTTTTAATATCGGAAATTTCGTCCATTCATCGCGCCCCTTTGAGCTCCTTTATTCTCATCTTCTTGCATCATCCGTAGCTTGCGAAGGGGCATACAAACTAATCAAATTGAACTCCCGGCAACTTACAACATCCTCGACTGCTTTACACAGCCATCCTTCTAGGTTTTTGAGTTACTGTCACATCTCAAGCATCGGCTCATTATCCTGGAGTTATCCTTTTCTTCACCTCAGAGTTCTGCCACTTTATTTGTTATCATTTAACCTTCCTGATCTATGAAGACGTACCATCCTGGCTAAGGCTAAAGCTTGGGGGTGACATCGTCACGATGTGGTTGGTTGAGAATGCTCAGAATTTGGACTGACACAGCGTCAGGGTCTTCCTGTACCAGCTGGGAAGGTGTAAACAACAGAAAGTGGAAATATGGTTTGGAGTGCTTACAAGATGTCCTCCTGAAGAAATCCTCACAACGGAAGCCAACTTTCGCCCTTTGGATAGATCCGAAAGGCTATCTTGTGAATATTGTGGGCTAGATTTTGACGCTCAGAGTTGAGTTAACCAGCGACTGTGTTTAATAACGCACACAAGGCTGTCTTTTTTGCCATAGATGACATGGACTGGGACGATTGCGCAGACTTTTTCGATCTGCTCAGTAGCATCAAAGGTTGATTCGAAATCTGTAAAACTACCCGCTTCATGGCGCTTGTCGCATTTCGTGGTAACTGATTCCAAGGGACGTTCAGGATCCAGCGGGCGAAGACCGTAATTCTAATGATAGGTAAACAAAGACCAAGATAAGCAAGGAATATACCAACAGCTTGGATAACCACAATTCGAGGATCCCATGTTTTCCATGGTGCGCGCCTGACAAAGTAATCAAATGCCGCTTTTCGGTTATTCCAGGTGCTACGCTGCGCAGCCACAGCCTTCGTTAGCATCTCGGTCTGGCGTTCGCGGTCCCTTATATTCGCTTGGAATACATGCCGATCGATCAAGGCTGGCTCAACCAATATGATACTCTCATACGGTGGTGTACTAGAAGAGTAACACTTTGTAGAAAACATCCTAGAAATGTCGTCTATGAAGAAATTGAAATATGTGTGTAAGAACACTGACGCAGCTGAAGCTCCAGCGGAATGGCCGACTATGACGATGCGCTCGCCTTGCAAGCGATCTTCCACAAGTTCTGCAACGCCACGGGCCCAGTCCGAAATCGCTAAGGGTCCGAATTTTCCGTCAGATTTCGTGTCAGCGATGTAAGCACAACTTACAAGGAGAGAAGACGGCAATCTCCTTCGCGTTCAAGAGTGCTGATTCACCATGACTGAGCGAATCAAACGCCCAGCATTCTTTGACGCCTTCAGTAGAACTAAAAATCTTGGCGATAACAGGCTCCCAATGTTCCTTGTCTAAAATACAGGTTAGAAGGATATCAAGAGAGAGAACTCATATGCATTACGTGTGCCGCTTGCGTGGAGAAAGATCAAGACCTTTCCATCTTTCTTGGTGGAAGCAGTAGGGATATACCGCTTCGCAACCATTTTGAGGGGTACCCCATTTACGATGCAAGCCGTCTTGAGAACAACGGCTTCTGCAATGAAGGCGGAAAGAGACATGTCGGAGAATCAGAGCGCTCGTTCACTTGAACGTCCCATAAATACCCTTCGGTTCTTCTTGATCTGATTCCCGGCTGTTGACTTCGCCGCTCGAAGTCGGCACCCCCCGGTCGCATCCTATCCTGGCGCCTAACTCTGACAACCGCACCCACCCTGGATTAGCCCGTGTGCCCGAGGCTGAAGTGTGCCTAAGGTAAATTTTCGGAATTCATCGGCGTCTCGCGAGGACATGATGTCAGTTAGGCAACATCAGAAATCAGAAATCAGAATCAGACTACGTACGTACTGCTGTCGGGGAACATGTAAGGACGTCGTGTAGAGCGGCTAGTTCCTAATCTCCTGACTTCAGCCACCCAAAGACGCTGAGTTTGTGTCGCTCAAACCACACAGGCGTTCCCGCATTTGGCAGTCTGAAGCTACAGTTGATTTGGGTCGATGCAGCTGAATACATATATAGAAAACACCATATGTCAATTATTAAACAGATGAACATTGGATCTAGGTCTCGGAACAATGCGGCATTGGAAAGGCGCAGGATGACTGACATTCATGATTAGCACCTTGAAGTAGGATAACGAAGGTGCGCACCTTGTTACGCCCGTGGTATAGGATATCTCTGGACAGTATTCCACACCAGTGTTGACATCAACAGGTTTCAGGATGTTGAAGCAAGCAAGTATATTGGTAATGCTGAGGATGACAGAAGTCTCAGCGAACCCAGCACCTGTAAATGCACCTGGGTTAGATAAACAGACCACAAGAAATTTTGTACTAGCCAGGGCAAACTCGTCTCCCGAAGCCGAACGCCAGTTTCCGTGGGTCCATCTCGTTTCTTGTGAGAAATCGGCTAGGATCGAAGACATCTGGATCAGTAAACACTGAAGGATCACGACATAGTGCCCTGAATGTCCTTCAGTAAATATAGCGTCAATCAGAATGCCGGAACCCACCAGATATTTGCTATTACTGTGCTATTTTTCGGAATCTTGTATCCATTATAGGTGTCTTCTTGAATGACACGATGAGGAAGGCCTTGCGCACACTAAGATATAACGGACCATGGATTCAGTGTACACTCACCAAGTCGAGCCGCCGGGGAATATCGCAGTATCTCCTTGAAGAGGGCTGATACATAAGGAAGAGAGGACTGGTCATCGAGGTTTGGAAGACGATGGTCGCCCAACAAAGAATCAATTTCGCTTTGGGCCTCCTTCTGTACGTCTGGATATTGCATCATCAACGCGATGAAAGATTGCATTATTGAGACTGTCTGCGAAACAGTTGTCAGAATAGCAGCATAGTACTAGGGGAAAGACGTACAGTGTCTGCGCCGCCAGCATATAAAGCAGACGCACACCAGCCTACCATACGTTCTTCGTTTTTGTCAACGTAATGACCGTCTTGTGACTGAAGGTGCTGGAATGTAAACGATTCCTTGGCGATGCCGTTGGCCTATGTGACTTTAGCGCACTGGCAAGGAGAGCCTTTCGTTCCACTCACCATCTGTTGTTTTGTCCATTGAAGTGGGGCCTGATCAATCGCCTTCATACGCTCACGGACCGAAAATGCAAATCTCTTGAAGTACGCCCCCGGCATCCACGATGGAACAAATCGCACTTGTCAAAATTGGAATAAATTCAACAAAGGATAAAAATAGACGTCGTACGCACGGAAGGGCATCACTTCTACTAACCACCGGCCAGGCTGGACAACCTGCTTGTGCAGGGCGAACGCCTCCTCCATAAGCGAAACGAAGTAGTCATCATCGCTGGTAACCGGCCAACCGTAAGCGAGGTCTAAAACTACTGCGCCAGCATTCCTAATTCATCGTGAGAAATAATGAAACTGGAAAGAAGAAAACCGATTACCTTCGAAGATGCTTTGCATGACTTTCTGGCGTATTAAGAAGACCGTCTAAGAGTATACGCAGTTCTCGCTCCATGATACCCCGATAGGCCTGCACTGCTCTCGGATTGAGGCCCGATTGAAGTAATCGTCGATATATTTTGTGATGGGGGTGTTGCGAAGAGACTGTAAAAACGGACATTCCACGCCCAGCTAGTTCATTATACATCCAAACCACTGGACGATCGGAATACGTATTGGATCGATGTTCAAGAAGTTCCAAGGCAGTCTCGACACTGTTCAATACTATGAAATGGCGCCCGAAAAATCTGTAGTGAATTATTGAACTTCCTGCAAAACTTTCGAGACAGTAACCTATGGCAGGGGATAATCCTACCATATTGTTTCGACCATTCAGTGAAAGTTGTCCAAGGCGAAACTCTTGGCATTTGGTGGACATTTCCTGAGATAACTTTCGGCGGGGGCCCGGGGGGAAGTAATCGAGTCTTGCGTAGTAGAAACACACCCGACAGTGCCAAGATAAAGGTGAAGAGTATGAGTCCAGTCCAAGCGTCGAGTTTCCTAAGCATAGCAGCTAAGAATCAAGAATCCTGTCGCCGTGAGAGCGATTCATATATCCCGGCAGCTTCATTCGCATGGCGGCGAATCGGCGATTGTGAGAATTAAGTTGAAAGGTACATAACCGGCATTTGCCGAACCAACCCTTTTTTGCAGAACTTTTGTATTTACTTTTGATTTCCTGATATAGGCCGGCCTCACTTCTAGATCGTCCATTAATTAGGTATGTAGTCCCTCGTAGCTCTCTCACTGGTACGATTAGACTCCCCGGCCATCCCTTGATATGCATCCTGCCGGACTGTCTTAACCGCGCTAGAACAGTTTCAAGATCTCGACAATCCTTCAATTGATACTCCTCTTCCTGGGACGCCGTTGTCTTTTGGCTGTCTACAGTATCATCAATGAGTATAGAATACAAGCTACAAATTAGACAGCCCCGTTCACCCTCAGGCGGCTGCTCTCCGCAGTGTCTACATCCCGGCTTCGGCTACTGGCCTGTATTCGGTCCCCGTTGGTCTCCTGGTGCGATTTAACGTCAACTTTCATAGTCCCGTTGGAACGTGACTGAGATTCAGTCCGAGCAAAGGCCGCAAAATCGAGACGACTCAAGTTATTGTGTTGATCTTTCTTTTGATATCGAGCTAATGCGGCTCGTAATAAGATGACGGAGAATGTGATTGGGATGATTTGACCAATCTACCAAGGATGTACCGTTAGTAAAGCGAATGTCGAACATGCAGAACCTACCAGGTCGACAACAAGATATGCAGCATTCGATTTCAACAAATACGCTGCAAGCATAGAGATCAGGGCTAGGGAATATAGCGCGCCGCATTCGATGATCAAGAGAATGATGGGATAGAAGGAGCTCCTTGAAGTATGCGTGGACATACTACCGAAGTACTTCACGGCACGTCTATGGGCTATCCACAATTTAGTCGCCAAAATAACTAGGAAGGGAGGATTAGCAAACGCGCACAAGATTGATATTTATCTCACGTGTAGCTGATATATTTGTCACCAGAGCGACAGAGTAGAATGATACTACCCATTTCCTGGTCTGTTGGACAAATATCGCATCTTTATTCAATGTTGTTCCGGGCTCTCTTGCTATGGACCAGATAGTGTGTGCCCCCGCCACTAAGAAAAGTTAGATAAGCTCCCTTGAAGCGTTCGAAAGCTAGTGTCCTACCAACGGTTCCAATCCAGCCGAGAATCGGGAAGGCGATGACCAAGACATTTTGCCAAACAATGTAGCAACGATATATCTACGAGCAGCGATTACTCATCAAGATAAGACGTTGAGGAGGAAGATGACTGTACCAAAATACCATCAGCCAGGAGAGTCTCCAAAAAATATACCGTGTTCTTGAAAGTAAATTTAGTGCTGTCAAGAAAGTAGGCATCATCCCCTCCGGAAGTAATGAAGCCTTGATACACATAAATTCCATCTGCAACGAGATGCTTAGTTGTAGGTCAGTCGGGCTTCGCGCAATGACAAGTTGAGTTTCGCATACGAGAGTACTGAGAAGGGCCAAGGCGCAGACTCCTACGAGAGTTACTATCGAAAGTTCATGTTTGGCCCGTTCACGGGTTAGAGCCCAAAGCGTAACGGAGATGAGCAAAGCAGCAAAACCTAAGAATTAGCTGTTATTAAAGAATTCGAAACGAAGGATACATTCATGATACACACCATATAGAACGGATTCGACTATAATAGCGATGAATTCAGCAGCCTCGATCGAAATGGCCATTACCTGAACGAATGAGTGAAGGGAGATATCTTCCATCTATGCAACTCTTGTGGGCTGTGGACTTAACTATGCTTCCCTGAGATGCCGTCACGGAGCGAAATTGCAAGGAACGAAGTAATCGGTGAAGTCCGAGAGACGTCGAGAAACGCGGAGACACACAAGGAAATCAATGAGCATCCAAGCGGACACTTTTGACAGAAGGATACAGTAAACTGCTACGCACCATGACTCTCCACTACACAGTATCCGGCCATTCCAACAGCCCATATGATTCTCGTGTCAATAAGCATTGTATACTTGATGTGAAAGCGAAGTACTTCGACCTCCATACCACCTCCATATTCCCACGTTTGTGGACACGGCAATGATTGGCTCGGAAATGTCATAGAGAATGCAGTAAGTATCATCACGCTTCCTGGTTCCTTGGCCCCTGGTCCTGAGTCTCGGGCGTATCCGGTGTATCACGTTCATTCACTGACAAATTCGCAGCTTTCAGCACATGAAAGCGACATGGAATGGTAAGATCGGGGATCAGGCCTGGGTGGACATAAGGAATTTCCCGGGATCCGATTCCCGTTCTTGCGTAGTAATTCTCGCGCTAAAACATCTTTTTATCTCCCTCCTTTAGCCTTCTGATGAAAAGCATCAGGAAACATAGTTACTTACTAAAAAAACTCAAACTTTGATGGCTGATTTATTTTCAAGCCTCACAGCGACGCAAATCTTATGGATCAACTTCTTTCTCCGCGATACGTATGGTTCGATGACTCGGAAGGTTCACTGTGCAGGCAGGTCGTGGTGTCGGTCCAAATCATGTTGGCGATAGTGATCGGTTCCGGAAATCGCCGCCGGCTACCGCCGCGACGTATGCACGGCGGGTTCCAGAAGTTGCTCTAAAGAAAGCCCACTCTCTGAGGGTTCGGATACCTCTTGCCCCAGCGCTGAACTTGGGAACGGCGACACCTGAATAGGATCGACAAGCTATGCGTCCATCAGAATATAGCCCACGGCAGTTTATCCTTCGATTTATTCTAATATTGGCGAAATATCGTTGCCATACCTTTAATATCCTTTCCAATAGTCGGGACCATATCGGCGACAAACCCTGCCAGTGGAGATTACTTATAGGTGCAAAGAATTGAAAACTTTCATTACAAGTAACTCCCACCAACCACCCTTTACTCTATGGCATCTAAAGCTGATTCTGTGTCAAACTCTTCATTAGAATTTCATGGAAAGTTGTTTCTGCCTCGTTCGTCACTCTCTTGGCTCATGGCTGCACACGGTGAGAAATGACACCTGTGTATCTACAACTTCTCCTAATGTCATGATGCTCTGACAGCGAAAGCCGTTATATTATCTTCTCTGGGCCAAGGTCTCCGTCGGGGTTCATTGACCGTCTTCGATGAAGGAAATTCCTATCGGTTCGGAAATTTGGTCCCGGGAGGAGAGACAGATTCCGTTGTCATCAAGGTAAAATCTTCGAATTTCTGGACTCGGATCTACTTGAATCATGACCTTGGGTGTAAGTGTGTTAGCTATGCTACCATCCTCCGTCATTTGACTATAATCTGGTGTTATTAGTTGCGGAGGGTTACATGAATGAAGACTTTGAAGTCAGCGGCCTCAAAACGGCACTTACTGTCTGTTCCTTTACACTTATCCGCGCTAACATGGCTGATGTCAAGTTAGTTATGGCTGGACAACCGCACTCATCTCAGCGAGCTTTCCTCTTTTTGGAATCGTTGCTCAGTCGTTTTGTCATCTTTATATATACGCTATCTCGGGCAGTCCATGAGCAATGCCAAATTGAATGTCGTATGTGTTTATCAGACTGGACGTACCCTGCTCTTAAGTTTATTCTTGTATAGATTACCGGCTACGACGTCGACAATGAATTTTTCAAGGTAAGCATTCTGAAGTTCAATCTGACGGACGATCTCTCTTACCTCTCAAACAGTCTTTTCTAAGTCGTGATATGACTTACTCCTGCGCAATTTGGCCTGATAGCGCAGGCGGCGTCCGCGGCGATTTAACGGGGGAATGGCGAGAGGAAGACTTGGAGATAGCCCAACTTTACAAGATTCGTAACTTGCTAAGGAAGGCCCGGCTTCGTCCAGGAGATCGCCTACTAGAGTTTGGTACGGGTTGGGGAGCTCTTGCAATCGAGGTTAGTCTACAGGATAATAATCAGATCAATCGGCTGATAGTACTTCACACAGGCGGCAAAAATGGGATGCGAGGTAGACACGCTGACGCTATCTGTCAATCAAAAGGCGGTTACGGAACAAAGAGTAGCCGCGTTATCACTGCAAAATCGTGTGCGTGTGCATCTGCTGGACTACCGGAATATGCCAAACGATTTTGAGCACGCGTTCGACGCGTTTATCAGCGTAGAAATGGTAGAGGTCAGTCGAAGTTCCATCCAAGTCTATGGAATCCTCTCAACGATGTATTTGATAAGGCAGTGGGTGCGATGCACCTTGGGAACTTTTTCAAACTCCTTGACTGGGCGTTGAAGTCTCGTCATGCTGCAGCTGTAATCACGGCCACCACACAGCCCGAGTGGCGTTTTAAGGTCCTTCAGTAAGCCAACCGTGTAATTTATATCTGTGCCGTACTTACTCCTCCGTGAAGACCGGATGACTATGCTAGACGGTATCAATGGCCTAACTCTTTTGTTCCTTCTGCTACGTATTTCCTGCAGGTTGCCGAAACTGCGACTCAAGGAAAGCTCACCATCGAGAGCGTAGAGAACTTTGGATCTCGTGAGCACGCGTCCACTTTATCTTGAAGATACGATGCATTCTTATATGATATACTTTTCTTTGATTATCCTCGAACGCTACGTGAATGGGGAAGGTGGATCCTTATGTTTGGCCGTTCTTATTCCACGCTGACTGTAGGAATGTTCAGGCGTTTCTCGCAGAACTGGGGAAATGAAGCGGTTATGGCTTCACTGGCAGAAAGCCAACCTCAGTTATTGAGCGTGCCAGGTGCCATGGAGGCCTTTAAACGCAAATGGGAATATCTGTGGGCATACGCGGAAGTCGGATACGCTCGCGCATATACATCAATGCACCATTTCACATTCATGCGTCCCGTAAGTGGTACTCACAGTCCCACTCACAATCACCGACTTAAGTTCTGCGCAGGAGTTCGTCTCTGTCCCTTGTGATTGACGCTTCTCAGATATGTAGAATACATAGCCATGATTAGAAGGACTTGTCGTTAAGCAGCGTATCGACCTCATTTGAAATTTCAGGAACACTAAAGTAGAGCAATTATCATTATAGACGATTTTGACCCATGGTGGGGCCTGAGACGCGGCCTTGACGCGACTTAAGCTTCGGAAAGTCGAAGAGCCTAAAGGTAAGGTGGGAGGGATCTGGCGCTGGGTTCACTTTACTCACTTAATGGGAAAAATTAAGACCGTAGACAAGGGAAACAACAGATCAAAGAACATAACAAGCAGTTCAGACAGATCATGACCGATATTTCTTCAATTCGAAGGTTTGCGTGAGCATGGATAAGATAAGATCTATTTGTATTGCCCAGTGACGTGATCATAAACGACGTGAAGAAGGCTGATGGCAGGTAATTTGCACTTCACACGAACAGTCACTAGCCATCGTCGAGATGGTATTAGGCGTCATCGGTATCGCAGCAGGCGGTGTTGCAATACCCCTTGCCGCGTCTGGAGTAGCTGCCTCCGTTGCCAGCATCGCACAAGGTGCTGGAGCTCAACAGCAAGGGAAGGCGGCTTCAAAACCTGCAAAACCACCCGATCCAGACGACCCTCGATTGAAAAAGTTCACCCTCATAGCGCATTGCAGCGAGGACTCTCCGTTAAAGGACCAGGTAGAAGGCAAACAGGTAGTCTTGTGTGATCAAAAGGTGCGTCCATCTAGCATAATTCCTTCACCTAGAGGGTTAATATCTACTAGTTGTATCTTGATGATCAAGATCCGCCGCAGCGAAAATTTGAAGGTGGACATGGATTCAGTGGTTTTTATGTCGATTATCCTTGGAATGACAAGCCGCGAGGGCTTGTCAGCACCATCAGACCAGATCCGCCGGAGCTGAATTGGATATACGTGAACAAAGACACACTGTTGGTCGAGCATGGAGGTAAGACACAGAGTCTTCCTCACTTGGTGGGACCTTGGGACTGGACGGAGAACCAAGAAAGGCTGTTATTCGAGGGCTGGGAAGGGTTCGCGGTGATGGAGGACACTGAAGGATGTTGGCTCTTATGTTACGACAGAGAACAGGACCACTTGGCTAGTATAAGAGGTGAAAAAAGGGTGTTAAAATGCATGCTGGAGAGAATAGTAACAACTCCGCCCGTAAAATAGAAATCATTACAAAGTATGGAACTGGCTGCGGTCAAAGGAGAGCGAGGAATGTGAGACTGTTAGTGACTAGTACTGACAAACATACTAAGTGATCATCCACCACGACAGAAAATGTGCAAACCCAATAGTATTTACCCTCGCCGGTATTCCTAAATCTACCACAGCGTAACTTTGATTTCTCGTTCTCTCATCAACTGCATCCGAATCAATGTGTCATTCCGCAACTCGCCCCCATCTCGTGGTCCAATGACCGCGGACTTCAAAATCGTCCTGTCCATTCGATATTCCAGCATGCTCACTATGGCACCCTCGTCAAGATCTACGTTGTCTTTCGACCAAACTAGGTCAATTCCCTCGAGACCTGGTAAAATCTCCGGCTTCGAGAGATAATCCACCAAATGCTGGTCGAGCGTCAAGTTCTTCAATCCCGTCCTTTCTATAATGGAAAGCCGTCTGAGGTTGGGAACCCTGAAAAGAAATTCAAGGACCATTTTAGAGTCGATGGGAAGATCTTTCAAAGTTAGATGAGAAAGGGCCGCTTGGTGCTTCATAAGGGACTTTGCACAGCGAGCCACGATTGATTGGTAGTAGATGGGGAAAAGGCCTGGATCAACATTCTTGTGTAACTCTTCCGTACAGATATTTGTATCCAACACAAGGTGCGTAAGCGCCGGAAGCGAGAATGACTCGAGGAAATTGGACACCCCATAGCTTATCACAGTAAGAGACTGTAGACATCGAAGCACGAAGGATGTCCCCCGAGTCCGTCCACTAGAATCCCAATGAGACAACGTGAGGTGCCTGAGGTTGACACAGGACCTCAGCAAGTACGAGACGTAGTCCGATGCGTATCCATGGAGAGTAAGTGAATGGATCTGATGTATCGGTAGGACATACCCTGCGATTGAAACATTCCCTCCCCTAAGATGAAGTTCTCGCAGTTTCGGCGCCTTCTCGAACAAGGTGCAGGGATATGAATGTTCGGCCCAAGTATCTCTCTGCGATAATTCGAGACATTCTAGAGATGGCCACGCGAGGCTATGCTCGTCGGAGAGGTTGAGATGGGAGCGTAGCGCTTTAAATGGATCAATGTCAAATACAAGCCTGCGACATCTCGTCAGATCTAAGCCTCCAGCAAAGAACTTGTCAAAGACTCTGTAGCCTTGACTGAGCCTTTCGACAGCTTGGCGTGTGGATTGATTTGGGAATGACGCGGAAATGAAGATGGATAGTGGACGGGTGCAGGAACGATCCTGATGGAGGCTGATGACATTGCATAGTGCCTCGCTGACATCTGCCTGATTTGCCTGGCCGTAAACACATGTCCACATTTCTGGAGTACAGAGTGCGATACTCCGCCAAAACGAGCATACTGAGGCGAGACAAAAGGGAGTGATAGTAAGGGCTCGAACGGCATTATGGGCGGGGAAATACGAAGATATCGGCATGGCCCTACATGCATCCTTGAAGATATTCGTCAAAAGTTCTACCGGTAGTCGACGAACCGGAGCCGACCGAGATTCCCATGCATCAAGGCAAAGACTTAGCTCGTCCCGACCTTGTCTGAGCCGGCCCAGGATGCCTTCAAGTCGAGCAATTTCAGCATTGTAGTCGGATAGCTTTGAGTATAAGGACGGGATCACTTTGCGCAAGGATGCAGTGCTTTCTGGGTCTAGTTCTTGACCGGTGCGAAGAGCGTTATGAAGAGGGAATGGGATAGGATGCGGGGGGCAGATGAATGATGCGGGGCAATGATTGCAAAGGGGTATTGTCTCCGGATCGACATGCATTGTAGCTAACAGCACATCCATTCGTTAGCCAAATGGTAAATGTCAAGCCTCGAGAAGTGCAATACCTGTCCTATTATATCGTGGACGGAAACTTCAACGGACCGTCAAATGCGTGGTATTTTCATGGTGCCGCATTCACCACGTCACGTACCGGAATCTATACCGTCCAACATCGTGCCATTTCGGGAGGGTAAGGAGGGTTATAAACAGGCCACCTTCCACATGGAGGAAACGTTATCAATGTGAACCTGGCGTCATGATAAGTACTAGCACCGTGACTGTCTGAAGGGTCTAGGCGGAGCTTTGTCAACGAAACCAAATATATTTAGGTACTAAAATAGAAAGTAGGTGCTTCCAGCGAACCTCAACAGGCTGCTAACAAGCTTCATCGCTTTCGTCCAGATAAGACGCAGACAGAAAATCATTTGACGTCGAAATTTCGTCTAGACAGCCTGCCCACTTCTTTTCGGGAGGTTCTGCAGAGTGTCAGTTCAACTTTGGCAAACATCAAGCCTGCGAAATTGAACGCATTTCATTTTATAGATCAGTGAAGCGCATGCCCGAGCGTACGTTAGAGCACATTACGCCCCAGTACTTTCCGAATCCCCCCCAACAACATTGCGATACAAGATTCACATTATAATAATCCGAGACGACTGAGTATGGACTGGATTAGTGCAACAACCTTTCGAAGAACAGAGACGTACGCATCAACCGCAGCGCAGCACATCAAAGAGACGGGCGACTACGAGCAGGCGTTCTGGAAGTGAATTCCGAAGCTACACGGAGTAAAAGCGTCAGAAGACCGATCGCTAAGAATCGGCAGAATAACACACAGAACAGCATCCAAACATGAGAGTGGTTTCCCATTGACGGTATCTCATTCACGGGAGGACTCTGCGCTCTAAAAAAAGGGACTTGTGGACGGCGTTGCAGAGGAAGCGGATCACTGCCTAGCATCGTGAATTCCGCTTGATCGGCCCATCCATCTCCGCGAGGCTGCACTGGTAGCAAAGACCGATGTGGATTTGCCTTGAAAGCTGTAGTAGAAAGCCGTCTTGTTATCATAGACATGGCGAGAAGAAGCAAAAGTTGAATCAATATATTATTTGTAGGGCTTACGTATGAGGAGTCACGGCTCGATAACTCGGCACAAGGATATCCCCCTCCATTCCGGTCATCAGAAATCTAAGCTCTTCAGTGACCATGCTCGAAGTTACAATATTTGAACGGTGGGTTAAAATTTAAGACTGTCGGTACACGATGAAACCAGCATTGGTCTCCGAAAATCTCGACGCAACTGAATCTCTTCCATGAGTTAAGAGAGCTTTACGCACTATAGGGGACCCTCTGAGATTTCCTGCAAGTTACCCTTTAAGGTGCGACCCTTCTCTCCAGTCTCCGAGTCTTCATGTAATGGCTCCATCTTCGTCCCTAGTATTCCAAACTTGAACCCACCTTCGTATCCGAGCCAGGTGTTGCGCTCGCAATGTGGTCCGCGCAAAAGAAGCAGCAGAAGGCAACCGCCAATCCAACCCAATGATAAACTTGCCCCAGCTTGCCATCCGGCTGTCAAAAATACGCGTGAACCAACATCTGCACCCATCACTTGCCCAAGGAAGAGCTGAAAGGAAATAAGTTCAGTGTAGAGGCTGAACTAGGTGTGGCCGTCTCACTGATATAAGGAACAGGGCATTTAACCGAGAACTAGCATCGACCGAGATGCTATGCAAAGCATCTGGTTAGGAAACGGACACAAGATGAAGAGAAGCTCACCTGATTACTAACATTTGAAGCGAAACTTGCAAAATCCGACAAAAGACATCTATACCTACTGTGGCCACAACGACCTTCCTTCAAGGATCAGCACGAGTTCGCTAGACTGGATAATTGAGACAATACAGACAGGAGCAATATTGATACCGGCGGCGCCCACTAAGAGAGCCTGGAAACAGGCATAAATTATAGAGCCTAGGATTGCGCTATACCATGGGTGCAGCTTATCGAATAATGGACTAGCTAATCAGGGCCAGTCGCATAAGTGTAAGACCAAACCATTCACAGAACACAACTTGACTCACCAAGCGGTGTCATACAGACACCAGATATTCCTATGAGTCCAAAAAGCCCCACCTCTAGGCTAATTTGAAGTAGGTCAACGGTTGAGTTGAATCCCGAGGGACAAATTGAGCACTCACGTGGAATAATTATACGGCGGACCACCCAGCAGGAAGGTCAGTGTAACCCAAAAATTCGAGAACCCTGCTGCGGCGAGCAAGTTGACAAGACATGCCTGGATTTAATCATAACGATGGGACAAATGTCCTGCACAAACGAAATCACCTGAATCAGCAACGGCTCCCCAACTGCGTACTTCATCATTGACCACAGAAGCTCCCAGTACTTGAAGTCGTTCCCATTCTTCGCTGGATAATCCGGGATCATCGCGTAGCAGCCCACGAACACCACTAGCTGCATACCAACAGCAAAGTAATACACTTTCTGCCACTCTGCGTACTGGGCTATGATCCCCGCGAAGACCCGTGCTACCAAGACTCCCATGATAAGACCAGAAACAACGATGGATATACAGAAATGACGTCGGAAGGGAGAAGCCACGTCCGCTGCTAGAGGAATTATAACTTGCGGCACAACATTGACTGTGCCTGCTAGGAAGGAGAGGGCGAGGAAAGCAGTCCAGTTATTGACGAGGCCAAGACAGAGTGTAAGAACGGTGGAACAGAAGAGGAGCCCGAGGATCAGTTGACGGCGTCTAATCAGGTCGCCTAGAGGCGCAAGGAAGAAGAGGCCTATGACGTATCTGTCATGGTGTGAGGTGTTGACTTCGGAGTATTTAAAGAGTCGAACCCAGCTTGAAGGATTGTAGGTGCTCTGAAGGGATATACATCAGAAGCGAGCGTAAACAGTGAGAATGCAATACGGGTGACCTTGAGGAATCAAGATACGACACCCCAAAAAACTCAGAGAACTGAACTGTAGAAGAGTTGGTTATCAGAACTCGAGCATTGCCCAACCCTCGGACTTACTTAGCAGTGGCTGACAGTAGTACAGATTCGCTACAACTATAAAGCCATAAATCAGCCAAGAATAAGAATCCAAATGATAGTATGGACGGTACCAAAAGTACACGCGAACGCAAAAAACAAGTTGAGGCTGATCCCGAACTCGGGAAATGGCTGCGCTGGATTATAACGGAGTCTTTGAGGAATGGGGATCAAGCCCAAGTCCTTCGTCTGACCTGGAGAGTTCATGGTGAATGTAAATCAAAGACAATGCTCCTCGCTACTTATGTAGCGGTACCTACCGGACGTTGAGAAGACGAAGGCCGATTTAATCACTGCAAGCGCCCGAGAACCGTCCATACCGAAATAACCACCGAGCGTGCTTCTCGGATATCCGCTGAAGAAGGCGATGCCTATCCGTGACAGCACCTCGGGCACCGACGCCAAAAATTTTGCAGAGACACCTCTTAGGCCGGAATGAAATACCCACGAGTTTCAGCCCGTCTACAAGATAGGATGAAGTAGGATAATGAGGCTAGTTTAGATACGCATCTGTTAACCTGCAGAGATTACGATCGAGTGCAGGGATCGATTCCAGGAGCAGCGACTGTCCTGATATTATCGAGAGATATCTGGGTCTGGTTACTATCTTTTTAAGTCGACGTGTAGTATCGCAGCTGTTTGCATACAATTTCGCCGTCGGAAACATTTCCATGGATGAGAAAGAAGGCTCGGATCTCGGTCATAAAGCGTGATTTTGGGACGGCGTCGGGCGCACAAAACGGTCTCCGAGAGCACCGAAATAGCCATAGATCACCGTTTATGACGAAATTGGACCACTCTCTTCTCTCGCACAGGAGTGATACAATTGTCAGGCATACAAAGCTATGAGCGCCTTCTCCGGACTATTGGAGCCCTAGGGTATCATCATTCAATGCGAAGGAAGAAGTAAAGACAGGAGAGATGACTACTGCCGAAGCAAGGCCGCTTTGAGTCGTAAATCCAGTAGTCCATAGCTAATGATGACGAGAATCCGAACTGCATGCCAGCGGTATTATAGCATCTCGGACTTTCACGTCGTCGCTGACAGGACATCCCTTGAGCGGGAACGGTACATGTGATTATGTTGGCACTAAGGATGTGTCGTTTGAGCCCTGGGTTTTGACTAAACATGCCTAGCACTTCTCGGACGAAGCATAATGATCATATATCATGTGAGGAGAACCGAGATGCCTAGACACAATGGCGTCGGATCTTACTGCGGTAGAAGCACCATTATGATTCATGACTGGACGGAAGACCATGGTGTATCCGCCAGGTACAGCGTCACGAGAAATACGATGGTGTACTTGCATGTTGAGTAATATCTGTTTATATTGTTAGTCCAGTGAACGAAAGGAAAAGGCGAGTAGGCACAATATGATGGAATCACATTGATTAGATAACCGAGGTAGAGAAACTGATTGACACTGAAGGAGAGGATTCGAATGCTCTGAGAAATTACGAGGAGAAGAGCTGACCTATTTACTGAGCTTCATGTCACCATCCACATCTGCAGAGAACCTCAAGGAAAAGAACTTCGAGGAGTTGGATGACACAAAATAAGAGGCTTTCAAGGAAACAGCTGTTTTAGAGGAGCGTGCAGTATCCCAGAAGGTAAGGACTTCAGCGCATAGAAAGGGACATAACTTCTTACCAATATTCCTCGTCAATATAGAAGCCCAGCCCTTCTTCGTCTTCGTAGTCAAGATTGAACCTCAGCCTCTCGCTCTCATGACTTGCTTTTGGTGGATATTCTCGGCGATATGATGGAGGAAGTATTGGAGCTCCAAGGTGGCAATCAGAGTCGAACACGGGCTTGATTGTGTTTATGTCGTGAGTGCTTTATTTAGTGCGTTGACGATATAGAAAGAAGATAATGTTCGCTTCACCCGCAATATGGAGAATCACGTCGACACAATGAGGAAACTGCTTCTCTCACAGATGCGACACTATAGCCATGCCGAAGTCCAAATCGCGTCGAGAGGCCATTTTAGATCCGGCATCCGGCCTGGGGAAACTAGTGTAGATAGTCAGATTTTGTGCTAATGGGCTTGAAAGCAGGTGGACGACAGCTGTGAGAGAGATTGAAGTGAACGTACCCAATATGATTGGCGATGATCCGCCATTACTTGAACGATTGTCTTCATATGGACCATCGAGTCAACTTTATGAGATTAGCCATTATCCTACTTGCATTGAATTATTTAGGCGAATTGACCACTAGGCATAGTCTCCATGCAGCCCTCAGTACAGCGGCTAATGTGCCTGCAGCAAAGACAAAAGGTCGTTAGAATGATTGACAAGAAGGACGCCGATAAGGATGGAATTCCGGCGGTGATGATCCCAATCATGCGCCATGGGATAAATGAAGCGTGGTCTAAGGGTCCATTGAGTATTCACGAGTGAAATAAATGAAACGATGTGGTACAGGTGAACGGGGGACCGAACGTACAACCGTTCGGGCCGTGCTGACCGAGGAAACTTCGATTTCGAAATTGAACGCGATCGTGCGCATCTCAGATGGAGATGTCATCCTCTTTGTGTTTGAATTTGAGCTCTCACAGTACTGCTTAAAAATGCATAATTGAAAAGAATACTGGAGTACTGAATGGACAAAGCACAGGTCAAGTACGGCTTGGTAGCAACGGGGCAGAAAACATTGATTGTTTCCTTTTCAAGGGTCGCTTGCCAGTGCGACTACTTATTGAATTCACGTCCTAGTTTTATACCTCTCTTTAATTACGGACGAAAATCTGAGAATTAGTGTCAATTGTTACTGAAAGGTGTATAAATATCACCCTTTTTTGGGGAACCCCTGAGCAGCGCAGTTCAAGTCGACGAGCCAGACACAATTTTGACTTGTCTTCCTTCTACCATCATCTCTATTCCGCAGCCTTCGAGCTTGACATCGCCGTTTTACCCGTACAAAAGATGGCACTTGAAGGACGTAGATAAACGGTACGATTTCTGGATTTCCTATGCGCATATACTCACATTAAGCCTAGCCTGGGCCCGAAATTGCTTTCGACAGCGCAGTAGGGTGAAGCGATGAGGCTGATGTCACCTCCGTGCCATTATACCCAGATACTGTGGATAACCGAGGGATGTGTGACCGCAGAAAGCGCATATCTGGAGGTTGTCTCGTTTCCAAGAACGTAAGTGGCCACGCTCGGAAGTTTTTGTGCCAAGTCAAATCGCGGAGATTAACCTATGGTCGACAGAAGATCCAGAGCAAACGAAGCAGCTTCCTATCGGGATGAGGGAGTCGCAATGCATCAAGGGTCGAGCATGGCTCTACTAGTACTCCTGAAACTCGTCGCCAGACAAGTCGAATTCTTGTCTGAGGACTGCATAAACGTTCACTATTGCCAAGACAGTCGATGTCAGTTGTGAAATTGTAATCGAGCGTCGAGCCGGTGAGTCGTGTGACATTTCTGGGCGAATTGATAATAATCAGAACGAATGCGCAGACAGAACCTCAGGCAGTTTGGAGCACCACCGATTGAGCTGAAAAGCGATATTCGGGATAGCTGCCGATAGCTGGCTGTGCTTGGCTGCGCGTACAAAGTCCATGGACGAATTCAGTTAGCGTTGCCGTTGTTCACGAAAACGTGACGCGTCTTACGTATGCCACATGGACCCTGCCTCCAACAATGTTGAACAGATTCTGCCTGTTTCATCCGTCCTTGCCGCGAACAAACCTCCTTAAAACCTCGACGTATCCAGGACAAAAATCATTTCGCGACAGCCACGAACTTTTCGACATCACATAGACGCGTTTATCTACTTCGCTCCATCTTTGGAATCAGATCGTTGGCTTTTCGCCCCCATTTGGCACTACACGTTGTTCGTCCGTGTTTAGCTCCTACGGCACTGTGCTGTACATTGAATGTCCCATACTCGGAGGTCGGAGAACTAAACTTGACCGTCTTCCTCTACCATGTCTTCCAGCGCCTCCCGCTCTCGCTCTCGCCGCCAGCCAGGAGTCGAACCGAGCACGCCGGGACCACCGAGGTCACGTTCTGGCACCAGTAGGAAACACTCTTCAAAACGATCAACTTCAAAACGGACTGCCGCGCAACGGGCGCCTTCTACTGCATCACAAGCTCCACCTCAGCCTCAACCACAATATCAGCCTCAACATCAGCCAGAGCCTCAACGTGCTCGCTCCTCTCATGTTATCGCCCAGGGTGTCGCGACTGGCATGATTGGAGGTGGATATGGTCCTTATTCGGTGAGTATCCGTCTATTTTCTTGACCATTCTCTGATCCCACCCCAGTATAACCCTACTCAAGCCAAAGATGGCGGAATGTACACCACTTCGCGTTTTGCTGCACCCCCTGTTGCGCCTTTGGTCCAGACAAATGCAGTCGCCAACACCAACACCACCACCGTTCCACAAGCGCAATACGTCTGGGAAAAGGACCCAGACCTTGATGACATTCTCCATAACCCTGATCCTATAGGAGACGCCCGAATGGACCGTTCCTGCTCCCCTTTCTCCTCGCGCGGCTGGGAAAATGCAGGTGCACTTGTGGTCATCTTTGTGGGACTGATCACGCTATTCGCTGGGTTCCCCATCGTCACGTACTACACACGCACAGTCAACACAGTGGCTGGATTCAACCTTGGTGGAATCAACTCCACTGGACAGATACCGGACCTTCCTGGGCTCCCAAGCCTCATAGATGCGGACACTCCCACGGATGTTTATTCGCGTACAGGGACTGATGGGAAGAAATATAACTTGGTGTTCAGTGACGAGTTTAATACTGACGGGCGTACATTCTATCCTGGAGATGATCCCTATTGGGAGGCAGTTGACATGAACTATTGGCCCACGGGCGATCTTGAATGGTATGATCCAAGTGTATGTCCCGCTAGCCTGTCTAGTAGCTTTTTTCTCACCTATTCTGCTACATTTAGGCCGCCATCACACGAGATGGCAAGTTGGTGCTTACAATGACGGAAGAAAACATTCACGATCTCAATTTTAAGAGCGGTACGTTCACATTTTAAACCCGATGGTCTCACAAGACCGCGTAATTGAGGTGTCAACAGGGATGGTTACTTCATGGAACAAATTATGCTTTACTACTGGATATATCGAAGTTTCTATCAGCATGCCGGGCAGTCCCCGGCAAGCTGGTTTATGGCCTGGTAAGATCATAGTGCCTCCTGGATACTTTTTACGTTCTGATGACGACTTGTAGGTGCATGGACTATGGGAAACTTGGTACGCTTTTTTCTTGTCCTTTTAATGTATCGTTCTCACAACATCGCAGGGCCGCGCTGGCTACGGCGCTACCACGGAGGGAACGTGGCCGTACAGTTACGACTCCTGTGACTCGGGCACATTCCCAAATCAAACCACCATATCGGGTGAACCAGCTGCTGCGCTCACCGGCGGTAACGGCGGCTCACACATCAGTTTCCTCCCCGGCCAGCGTCTTTCCGCGTGCACATGCCCCGGATCAGACCACCCAGGACCCAGCTCCAGCACGGGGCGTGGTGTCCCCGAAATTGATATCATTGAACACCAAATCGACACGTCTATCTGGCAAGGAGAAGTTTCGCAGAGTTACCAGATCGCTCCATTCAATTATCGGTATCAGTTTGATAATTCGTCCAGTGTGACGACTATCTACAATGATACGAAAACCAAGTTCAATACGTATCAAGGGGGTTTCTACCAACAGGCAGTTTCGGCGGTGACGTATATCGACGAGACGTTGTACAATGGAACTGGATATGGGGCATATGGATACGAGTGGTTTTCGAATCCGGATAAGCGCGATGAGGGGTATATCACTTGGTATAGTGATGGCGTGGAGTCATGGACAATCACTGCTGGCACGATCGGAGCTGATTCTACTGTGGAGATCAGCGAACGGCTTATCCCAGAGGAGCCTTTGGTGGGTACTATTTTTCTACTCAAAGTTTGCGAAACTGATGTACGTGGTTGTAGTACATCATCCTCAACCTTGGCTTGTCATTCTCGTTCCAGGCGCAGGATTACAAACACCTGACTTTCCCGAGTTCGATGTTTATCGACTACGTGCGGGTGTACCAGCGTTCTGGGACAGAAAATGGGTTGACATGTGATCCCCCAAAGAGACCTACAGCGGATTATATTGCGAAGTATGTTCTCCGTTGGTTGTGCTGGTCGTTTTCTCAATATTTTGTGATAGTCATGCGGCGGCGTACACAGATGCCAATTGGACGACGTGGGATGCGGCCGGATATACATTCCCCCGGAATTCCCTTTACGACGGATGTTAATGATCTTTGGATGTATTTCGTTTTCTTTTGCTATCACGCATCATGATATTGACGACGAGGGCCTCTGTATTCGAGTCTTGACACTAAGTCTTACCGTAGGAATTCCATGCCTAGTAGTGGTGTAGGGAGGTTCCAGAGGTAGTAATTCCCTGCCTTGTATCATAAACTAGATAATCCATTGCTCACTGATATAGATACTCCACAGCGTCGAGGAGTTTCAATACAAACTCACCCTTTTCCTGCAACTTCTCTTCGGCTGTCCCCTGCGTGTCATGCAACAACGGCAGGCAGGCAGGAACAGCTAGGCACTGCATTGATCCGGCAGCCGAGGTGTTTCCTTGGCGATTTGCCGCGCTATCACTTTCTCATATCTTCTCTGAATATATCACTGACATGTCAGAAATAGGTCACAATGCCAAACAGTCATCCACCGGTCCTTGATCCGGCACCACTCCTTGATACGTTGGACCTTTACTCCTGTGAAACATACCTATATGCCTCGGAGTTTTTGTAATTATGTATATAGACATCATACCTGCAACTGATAAGTATCCCAATGGTATCCGTGAGGTTCTCAAACCACAGTCCTTGAATTGATCATAAAATTTAGAAAAGATCAATTATAAATTGCATCTAGAGGCAGCCAACCGATAAAAGGGACGAATTTTTGGAGAGAATATCATTTTGATAGTACAAAGGAACATTAAGCACAATCTGAAAGGTGAACCAGGTGCTTGAGCTCCGAGCTTTTGAGGTTTCGGCAGTGTCACAATGTGATTAGCAAATCGGGAACAATATTTTGTAGGTACGCACTTCTGGCACAAAGCACATATTCAAGCCATGTACAGGTATTTTCAGAGAAGTGGCCAAGATGAGGAATCTTGTAGAGGTACTGATGATGACGAGGACGAAAAGAGTCAATGAAGATGAGGTTAGGGGCGAAAGCGGCTCAGTGATGGGGGACAATTGATTGAGTTGATGGCATCCAAAAAAGGCATATCAATTGTGACGTGACACGTATCAAGGAGGTGTGAATCGGCTGATAAGGATTTTTGGTACTGATCTTGGTCTCATCATCCCTCTCTTGCCATACATGCTCAAGAATGTCATCAAATATGTACATTATATCCAGAAGCAGATATCTGCCTACACAAATCTGCTCTACAAATTCGTACAAAAAATTCCGAGCCCCTTCTTGATTTCACCGTATCAAGGACCGGTGGATGACTGAAGATACCAATCGAAATTATTGAAGAAATTCTGGATCATCGCAATGATAAATAAATGCTCAAAATCTGCTCCCTCGTCTCCCGCAGCTTCTACCCTCGTACCCATCACCATCTCTTTCAATCCGAGAGAATCTCTCAGATTGTTGGATACTATGTACCGTCTCAGAGTCCTAGCTCATACTTCTCTGCACATCTTCACGCATTTCGAGTCCGCAGAAATTTATTCTTCGTACGAGCCCAGCACACTTCGTCAGGCACAACTTCCCCTGCTCTTAATGACCAATCTTACATCTCTTAACATAATGAATACCTTCGTGTCCCTCAAATGCTTCCGTATGATCATCTTCGATCTCCCTGTCCTCAAATCTCTCATTCTCGAGTCAATCACTTTTGATGTCGAGGAGATTGTGGATCCTGCGTCTAATTCATTTCCTGCGGATAAACCGTCCCTTGAAAAACTCCATATATCACTCGGGGTCTTCTGACTTCCTTCCGTTTGCCCTTCGCTACCGAAGTGTATTCCTCGAGTCCCCCCAAGAATTTTACATCAATATGTACAATCCCAGGCGGAAAGATCTCTCCTTGTGCAGTGACATCATCCGCGCTGCTAGTCAACTCCGCACGCTCAAATCCCTACGTGTGCTTGAAACCTCCAATTGTCTCTGTACGTCCTCACTTAGATCAGCATCTAGTTGGTTCTGAGCTGCTTCCATTCTAGTAACGTAGTGGTTCAATGTTAAACGACTCATGCTGTCCCTTCGTCTGCAGTCCCTCTTCTTCGATATTAACTTTATGGAGGGACAGAAGTCTCTGCCATGCAGTGGTCCTCAACGCCTTCATATAGGACCACAGCCCTCAGCGAAGACACATCAAAAACCTCCATATCGACATAGCTCTGAAAAGCTTTGACGACTTTATTGATGAAGATGAAATCTGGATTCTGTTCGGAAATCTGGGTTTGATCCTTTCCCGCATTGATACGTTTCGGTGTCTCTAATTGACCTTCATCTGCGCCTACCATATTAGCGAAGAGATAAGGCGTGACATGCTGTCTCTGATGCTGGAAAATTTTCCGTCTTTGTGCGAAAAAGACGTCGTGAAGATAGCCTTGCATAGCGCTTCCGTGACTTGATAATTTCCTGTAGAGAAACTGAACGTAGCAGTGCACAGAGCAATATAAGTACGTCTACGGAATATGCCGTCCCAGAGAAGGGTGCTGATGTCCTTTACTCAGGATGCCTATAACGATGGGATTAATACGGAGTTTCACGTTGCAAGGAAGACAGTGTTTATGAAACCGATCAATGTGACCATCCATGGTGCACGGCAAGTCGCAACGCAACTCCATATCGAATCTTTTCGTCGAGCCCCATCTGCTGATTCGATTTGCGTGATATCCTCGCAGACTCGAATGCTCCGCCTGCCGTCTGATTAACTCTGGATACACCCATCCACGTCATATTCATCATTAATAACAGCTATTCAAAGTTGATATCCGGGTAGCTGGGAAACAACTCGTGCTTTCGTTCTCGTTAACTCGTCAAGTTGGTATCAGGAAAGTTAGTTGTTTAGTGGCCAGCTACTTCGGAAGAGGTTGAACTTGCGTTGAACTTGCTGAGCGAGTGAGCGAACGATGTTCCGGATCGTCACCTGGTTGTTAATGCTGGAACCGGCAGTCCGTCATGTTCGTTTTGTTTTCACCGCTTGCGCTTGGCTTTCGTTCAAAGGAAGATCGTCTTTAGGTTCAGGGGTGTACATGTTCCGGAGGCCTGTGCTCCGTGATGTCGGTGCTACGCGGCACATCAGAAGCAGTCACCGGAATGCTTTCTCATTGTGGGAGAGCTCGAGATTCTTTATGGTGTACGTATCGTATGAACGCCAACATTACTCTTCCTGGCGTCATTCTCCTCGCAGAGTACCGTACCGTGCGGTACAAGCATTGTTCTCTGTGCTCGAGTCACTCGATGATTCGTATGCGTAGACTTTGAACGCAACATCCACAGCAAGCGAAATAATACTTCATAGACTGGATCCCCTGGGAAAAGCATTCAATAACAATTTTCGGTTTAGTGCTCCGCTTTTGCGTGCCAAGAGTTCGTGTAAATACACGTACGCATAGGCGTCTCCGTCGGCTTCTGGGTTATCTTACAGACATAAACGTTTAACAGCACATCCTTCTGCGCCACAGCAGACTGTGTACAGGATCCAGAAGGGCGCTCCACCACTGTTCATCGCAGATACTGGTGTCTATTATCCAACCTGACTCTTTTTCCTTGGCACCGACCTACACGACTATTATGCATTCGCTTTCCTTCTGCGATGGATATACGAGAAGCATGCCAAGGCACTACTTGGCGCTTGAGCTCGTAATTGCAGCGAACTTTCCCTTTTTCGGCCTTTGGGGTACGAGAGGCAATTGCTACATAAATACTGAGGATGTCGACTCGCAATTCACTATGGGATTCAAGATGAGTACCTCAGGCTCGAGAAAGGATTTTGACTTCATTCCTATCCCTCAAAGACTATGCTATGACCCAAAACGACCGTTTCCTGAGTTTGGGATTGGTCGCATTCTGCTTTTCGCGTTTGCGTGCACATTCGGTACGCCTTTCATGCGCGTTTATTGTCAACATATCCCTCATTTCGATGGTCACAGTTGTAGCAAATCTGTACTACTGTCAAACATTGCTATGTGCGTCTGGGAGTCTCGACAGTGGTAAAATGGTGGGGCTAACTTTACTTCCAGTCCAGTTCTCTGAGGAGTTCGGGGTGCTATATAAAGAGTCTTCCAGGTAAGTCATACCGCTCTTTTGTATACTTGCTAATCCAATATTTATCCCAGAGCCGTCACCCTCGTCCATGCTGGGTTCGTCCCTTTTTTATTCACCTAAACCTGACCGATGCTCACACCATGTAGATATGCCGTAGGACTATTCTTTATCGCACCCCTAGGAGATCTCCTTCGCCGCCGCCAACTAATACTCGGGCTTGTTTTCTGCTCCACCACTCTGATGCTCTGTCTTGCTCTCGTCCCCGCCTGGAATGCTTTTCTTGCACTTTCCTTCCTAGCTGGAACAATCAATGTCGCAACGCAAATACTCATTCCCCTTGCGGCAGATGTCGTACATCCAGCCCGAAGGTTCTTTTTCTTATCAATTCTCATCTCTGCGTTGGTCATGGGGATGCTTGTTGCACGGGTTCTCGCGGGGGTGATAACTGAATATGCCGACTGGCGAGTGGTGTATTACATTGCGGTAGGGGTGCAAGTCATTGTGTTAGTGGTGTGCTATGCGACGATCCCGGACTACCCGGCCAAGAATAAAGGAATGGGATATTGGGAGCTGATAAAGTCAATGGTGGTCTTTGCCGTCGGAGAGCCATTACTGATACAGGTGAGATTATTTGGTCGCGATCTACGCTGTAAACTTCTGATTAAGTATAGGCATGCCTTGTTAACTTTCTCGCATCAGCAGGCTACTCGAACTTTTGGACCACGCTGACGTTCCTGCTGGGTGGTCCTCCATACAGTTATTCTTCGTAAGCAACTTCTACGGTGTGACAGTACTTCCTGCTTAGTCGGTAATTTCTCTAGGTTAGTTATCGGGCTTTTCGGACTTGTGGGGATTGCTGGTGTGTGCCTGACACCACTAGGTAAGTCCACCCTTAACTACGTCTTTGTGTATTTTTTCTCATCAAATACTGTCTAGCAACTTTAACAATCGACAAGTTACATCCGTGGTATGGATCAGTTCTGGGTACAGTACTTTATGCTTGTTTCCAAAGCCTCTTGGTAGCCGCGGCCGGCCTCCATTTTGCTTCCGTGGGTAGCCCTATTTGATTAATACTCGCAGTAAGCTGATTCTGTTTTTGGGATAAGATACTCCTTGCTATCATAGGAATAGTTGTGTTCTGCCGGGTGCTCCAAGTCTCCCTTCAAATGTCTGTATTTAGGTGAGGGTCTCCTGCTCATTCGTATATTTCTAGTTACTAACCGTATGGCAAAGCATTTCTAAGGCTGCCACGGCTAGGCTTAATGCACTGTTACTCTTGTCGGTGAGACAAGTCATCATTGGTATCGTTTTCATCTGAAAGACTTCCAGTTCTTCCTCGGCCAAGTCATGGGTTCCTCTGTGGGTTCACGTGTGTTTTTGGAGCACGGGTGGAGAGCGGGAGCGGGCCTATCGCTGGGCTGGACAGGACTTGGGTTCCTTCTGCTGCTCATTCGTGGTCCTCATTGCGAGCGCAAAACATGGTTCGGATACGAGGGTGGATTTAATGTGAGAAAATATGATGAACAGAAGGACTAGACGGCGGATGAGTCCGATGAGAAGGATTCTAGTACTGAGAATGCTTAGCACTTCAGTGATCTATCAACACCATTGTGCGCATACCTGTAAATAGTGGCCGCCAATCTTTTACTAGATGGCTGTTATCTAGAATCACTGGACCTATGAGATCGTAAAACAATTTCCTGTACCATTCATCGATCAATTTGACATTTTCTTGTTCAGGTAGAATAAAAATCTGCGCGTGGCACCACAGCGGTATCAAAACAGTATCTTGACTGTATCAACTCTTCCGTTGCGACAGATGAAAATAAAAAATGCACGAAGAATATGTCGGACGTTCCAAGGACGTTCGAATGGTTAACGAAGTTAGTACACAGTCTGTACACCGTACGCGATGACGTTTGGATGATGTAAGCGAACAATTTTCTAAGCGGAAACGCCGGACCGCTACCATGTCCACAACATTATCAGTGCGACAGCAAAGCCGGGTTCTTGCTCATTCCTTTCGCCAAAATGTCCTGACGCGCACGCTTGCGCATCGGACTACATTTCCTCTGTCTCCTCTCGAAGTCCAACCTACGGTAAGTATACGAATCTCAGTCCTTGTATGCCAAATTCTGACCAGGGGAATTTTTGGAAATGCAGTTGTATTCATGGCAAGACTACCTACATGGAATTCCTTCAGAAGGCATAACAGAGCGCCCTGAAATCGAATATGGCCCTCGTTTTCGTACTGTCTGTTTTCGTGGGGTTCCCGTCAATTGCTCGGTCACCAGGCTTCTCGAGGAAATCAAACTCGGTCCCATTGAGCGAGTAACGGTCGAAAACAACTGTATTCTGCTCCAGTTCTTCAATACGCGCGCTGCCTCAAGATGTATCAAGGAGCTGAAAACGAGGCTGAGATACGGGATGACCTGTGAAATGGATCAATTTATGGCGCCTCCGCTTCTTGCTACCACGGTCGCACACTTGGGATTGCACAATGCCTCTCGAGCGGTTAACGTAAGCTATGATGTCTATCGCAGGAGGAACAAGGAGCCACCGACCGAAGAAGCGTGCAGGAACGCTCTATCAGCGTATGGAGAAATAGAATCTGTTCAGTTCGTGGAGAAAACGCGATTTGGGGGTCCATCCCATGGTCTCGTGTTCCGGTACTTGGATATAGAATCCTCAATCGAGGTCCGTATTTCTTGGTAGAATGCGTTCTTTTTGCCTGAATATTACAGTAGGCGCTTGCAGCGCTCCGGAAAGGCTTGCCAGGCTTTGAGGATGGCAGTATTTCAAGTGATTATGTCCAAGATTCATCCGTATATTGGCTTCCGGAATGGTATACCCCGACAAGTGGACAGAACCGCCCAAGTACTGTGGTGCTAAGCGACGTTCAGGACATGGCGCCAGTCATGCCAGCGATACGGAAGGTCTTGCGGAAGCTGGGATCACCCACTAAAGCATATGGCACCTTTACCTTGAACAATTCCTTTGTGAGTGGTTGCTTGATGACGAAGGTGGTGCTATATTAACCAATGGACAGTGCATCCAATTCGTGTCCCCCGACTACGCGAACGACTTTCGGGAACTGTTCCGTTCAGATGCAGATCAATTAGGTATCCATACGAAATTGAAGAACAGCAATGACGTAGGACGTCCTGCTCCTCACCGTGGTCTTCTCACGGCCATAGACCTGGGAATGACACCGGTGCTCTATTTGAAAACCAAGGAACCCTTCTCAAGTCATAACGTGTGGCTACTGAGAGAAATGTCGCCAGGGGCATGGGTACACAGGATCATGTATGTCTATGTTTTCACGCCTTTCCCGCCTTACTTATTCAACATCAGAGATGGTTTTATCGTCAATTTTCCCGATGTTTTCTACGCCATGCAGTTGCTTCTACTTCTGGCATCCGGGAATCACGGATTTGAAGGACTGGAAGGAGTTCCTGTTACATTCTTTGGCGGCCTTAACATCACCCCTGTTCTCGTGGCCGCACCTCAAAACGGGGGCGGACGGGCCAGGGGGGTGTCGACACGTAGACAGGCCACGCAGGCTCTAGGTCTGAACATATGAGTAGCAGTGCTGGGAATTCGATGTTTTCATGGGTGTACGATGCGGCTGTGTCAAGTTCGATATCTTGAGAGGAGGGTTATCCGACATTGCTCATGAGCACCGCAACAGCGTATTCCTCTCCCACTGCCATTCCAAGTCCTTCAGACTGAAACTGAATACAACAAAAAAACAGAACAGCGTAGACTTTAGATACGGTCTGTGAAACCGTTCGGTCGCCTCATTTATTGAACGTTGCGGTATCTTCCAAGTGAAGAGAAACGAAAGAACTCCCACATCTTGATAGATCATGATTTCATTTGTCGTCTACGAGCCCTGATCGATGACCTTGGTATCAGCCTCTCGACGGGGGTCAGGCACAGACAAAAGGCACCTCACCTTTCAGCTTCCCGCGTCGCCCGTTCGCTGGGAAGTTCCCTCCGCGCACCTGCTTGCCTCGTCGATCGGAACTTGATAAAGCTAAGAGAATTTGCTTCCACAGGCTTGGACCCAGCAGAGATGGTTTGGAAGATGATCCATTTCCAAGCCATAACACGACCCATCCATCCCGGAGGAAACCTTCCTACAGTCCGCAAAGCCGCCCGGTCAAAGAAAGGAGGATAAAAACCCGCCGACCCCCAATCAATTAGCCACAGTTGACCTCTTTCATCAACCATCATGTTCCGTGTATGCAAATCCATATGAGTGAATGTGAACATAGAGAAGGATTTGGTTTTTAAGGTCCATTCGGGGTTCCGTCGATGGTAAACGAAGGATCCACCAATTTGTACTCCCTCAAATTTTCGGATGATGCATGCAGCTCTGGACCATACGAGTCAAAGTCCCAGAACTTTCAGAAAGCAGAGCCTGAGATGAGGCCTCCGGCGGTCAGAGAGGTACGCTGGCGCATAGTTCGGACGTATTGCCTCAACTGCCATGCAAGTTTGAGAGTCGACCACCAGCCAAGAGCCGGCCAAGCATCTTCGAGCGTGTGTCCCCTCACTCGACTCATGATGAGGAATTGGCCTTCAGAGCCACCGACACCAGTCTCTTGAACGATGCGGTGGATCTGCGGTACACGGATCCCGATCGATTCGGCCACTTTCATCGCTGATACCTCGTCCGCAGGTACACGGGAGCGACAAGGTGATACATATTTGGCGACAAATGAGGAAGAAAGTATTCTGACGCCACTCTCGAAAGCATCGTCTATAGGGACAGGTGATAAGCGTACAATGAAATGATTCAATTCTTCGTCACTGTAAGCAAGTAATTGTCTTTCGTCGAATTGAAAAGAATCCATCAGATAGTTTTGGGCAGCTGCGACAACCACATGATTTTACCTGCACCGCGCGACCATCTATGGGTAGGAGGGTGAATTATAATGTTTCCAGAACTCCAACGGTTTGAGTATGCGATGACGAGTAATGATTAATGAAGCTTGAAGTTCAAGCTTCGAGCCCCATGATAGTTTCCCACGATTTTCGCTGGGTCTTTCGGCGAAGTTATATAAGCAGTTGATGGCTTGATTCGGGTTTTCAAGTTCACGCTGGCAGTCATGCTCAGTTTCGTCGCTCTCAATTCGCTCCTTTTCTATCTGTGAGTTCTATACCTGTCGAGCAATCTTATACGTGTTATACATTTTGATTATACTCATGAGAGTTTTCGCTCGAAACCGATGAACATCTTATTTTTTTAAAATTCATTCACCGTTGAATGGCTGAAGTACTGATTGCCGACTAGTCTTGCTACAAAAAAGATGTAGAAGAGACGGTTCAACGACAACGTTGCCTATACCGAATCGTGCGGCGTGATTCCACTACTTTCCTCCTGCGTTAGGGTAAATTCTGGCTCACTTAGATCACTACAACCTGAGGTGAATATCCACCCACATCTAAGCTCCTTGACCCATCACAGGCACTAACGCTGTACTCTACTATAAATGTGTGTCACCCAGGCGCACCCCGAGCCGTTGCTTGAAACGATAACCCAACCACGAGGCCGACCAAACTGGCAGGTTTAAGCGACGCCGATATCCCATAATGATGGACCTAGATATCCAGGGGGAATTTGGGTTTTGTGGGCGAGAGAGGGGCGCCGGGTGAAGCACCGGTATGACACTTTCGTATTCCAAAGGCACGCCTCACGCCGGTAAGTCTATGTATGGCTTTGTTGTATGCGCGCGACTGTATCTCTGATTTCTTTGCATGAGTCACATTCGCGCGAACATGGCTCGCCGCCTCCAAAGTTAAATTAGGCGCCCTGCGAATACCACCCACTGGCCGAATCTGTGGATACATTTCAGGATCGATGCCGGCTCCATGTGCATGCAAGTACTGTCTAAATCCATATCAGCGCTATTTGACGTCGTTGGTCGGAGGAGCTCAAAACAATGTTGACAAACGTGGGGACCACTAGCATTTCATTAGAAATGTTGGAAGTATTCACAAGGGATCTTTTGAAAGCTGCTGTCTCGGTGTAACACCTGTTTCTTCATGGCGCTGTATCGAAGGACTAGCTCAGTACATACATCCAAAGTGAAGCACCTCGTACCTTCCAAAACATCATCCATCGACATCAAAAAGGTTTCATGCTGACTGTCAAAAGGTGCTGTCTGCCAATGGTGACGAATGTAGCATTATGCCGGTAGAACACGATGGGATGTTTCGAGATAATTGGAAAACTAAATTGCTTGGCCATATTCTCCGATAAATTGATGGTGTGGTGTGGTGTGGTGTACCGGCACAAGGTCCCAATCAGGAACGGCCGGGTCCACAGCCTTAACATGGCCAAAGCCATGTCGCTGTGGCCGCGAAGGCTCATACCGTTGTGATCGCACGGTTGCGTACGTCTCGCAGAGTAGAGACACATCGTGGGGTCGTGGGGTAAGGATACGAAGTCAAAGATGTTAATAAAATATGTACGAATTTTACAGGTACGATACAGGACAAAATATAGGGACCCGTTGGAAGATACGAAAGATATCATGAACATATTTTGCGAAGGAATACAGAACATCAACATTATCGCCCTCTACCAGTCGTATCACCTCAGATCTCGAAGGAGCGGATTGTCAGGATGCAGCGAGTGGGTGAGCAGCGAGGTGGAAGACTTTATCAAAGAACTGATGTCGGAGTACTTCGAACTTCTTGGTTGCAGTGCAATACAACAACACCTGGGTGTCATCTTCCACATCAGTGTGGCAATAGCGACATGACGGGCCCTCGCGAGGAACAGGAGGGCGATGGTGCTTATTCCATCTAAGGACCTCGAGAGCGAGTGTATGTGCCGAAGTCAGCAATCATATCAGCGCTTTTCGATGGGCAGGCACCGGTACGAGGAGATATGTGCGGAAGGACGCCACCACCGATTTCTGAGAATGGGAAGTAAGCGACTGTCCAGATGTGCGATAGTGCAAAAGGGGAGCTTTAGGAGAGGACGCCATGAACAGCTCGATATCTTTCAAGCATGTGCATGATTGCAGAACAACATCAATAATGCTGTCCACATCGCATGGGGGCCAGGCACAGGAGAGATCAAGCTTGGGTTATGGAATGGCGAAGACGATGCCAGGCACGACAAAGATCGGCGACCGACGATGGTTTTCCGTCTCTAGTGCAAGTATCGCAACGCGAGCGTCAGCCTACGAAAATTGATGGGCCACATCCCTGTCTCTGAAAAGAGCATTGCGACCGGGAACAGAGCAGGATGACCCCCAACTATGAAGGAAGGCAACGTAGAAGGTAGAGTGCCTGCAATCCAGATTTCGGTCTTGTCATGAGATATTGTCATCGAGTTCCTCCGGCACCAATCGAGAGAATATCAAGCTTCGCCCCTAAACCTTTGGCTGAATTCGAAAACAGGACAATGTCGTGCGCCTGCCATTCAACATGGACATGGGATGATTTCCGATGATGACGTCATCAGGATGAGGTGGCAGGGGGAAATCCGAGAAATAGATACAGGCACACATTCCGACAATAACGTCGGGTACTCGTCACTGAGTTTCCTTCTTAGGGACGGTTATCAGAATAAAAATTCCTCCTCCTCCCCGACATCTGACCAGTGACGACAGTCAGACTTGAGACAAGGGAGAAACGTGCCGCATCACAGCGATTTAGAGGGAGCAGGACAATGCGGAAGTGAGAGCAGAGAGTGGCTAACGGAGAGTCATGAAGAAAGAGAAGAGGTCCAGTACCATACAATATGCCAACATCATACGCGTAATGATGGATAGTAGACTAAATCTAGGCAGGGACACCAAAGGAATATGGACAAGCGCAAGGTAGACAAATACCACGAACAGGGAAATACGAGGTAGCGTATTCATTTAAACACTGATTCGAGGTGAGAAGGAAGGGTCATCATGAAAAATAGTCGGAACGTGGGTGTTGATCGCACATATGAAAGGGGAGCCTCATTTGCAAAACAAATGCCCCTGCCCTCCGCGATGGTGGAACCCATAACTAGTACGGAAACGAGACGTGCGGCGACCGCAAAGAGGGCAGGACGATGTTCAAACCAAAAACAGTATGTCCGACACGATACGCAACAACATGCAGGTCACGAATAATCACCCATAAGCAAGAGCACTGAGTGAAGGACCAACAGTGTAGTTGCAGTGACGTTCGAGCCTATGACAGCTACCGAAACCAGGTCGGAGAGAGCTGCAGGGCACCAAGCGCATCGTTTCCTGCAGAAAGGGCACGCTTGGATGCAGATCAGAGGCCTATGAACACAACAATACGCAGATCACGAACAATCACTCATCAGCGCTCAGCGAGCGCACTGAATGGCGGACCAACAGCGGGCTTGCAGTGATGCTCGAGTCTATGACAGCTGCCAGTGCCGAAAGCAGGGCTCAGAGGGCTGCAGGGCACCAATCGTACTGCTTCCTGCAGAAACAGCATGTTTGGACGCAGCTCTGAGACCTATGAATGCCCGAGGTCCGGTACTGGTAGGAGATCCGTGGTGCACGACGGCGGGATACTAGCGAGTGGTACGAGTCCGCTCGCTGTAAGAGAGATAGTTTAGATCATTCGGCGACTCGGGCCGCTGGCGGAAACACCCGGAGGGGCTCACATGGGGCCAGCATGTAGCTCGCGCCACAAGCGGCACTGAGGCAACGGCTACGTAGGCCCGGTGTTCGACAAAAAGCAAAAAAGGTACACTCGATGTACAACGACTATGAGACTACTACCTTCCTTCATGAAAATTCGGCGACCTTTTAATGACTGTGAATGGCTCTATTACAAGTTTCGTGTTCACTGGCATCGGATGACCCTATGGCGTCGATTCATGCAACAGAAGGTTGATCTGGAGACAGCTGGCAGGTATACAATGACTAAAGCATATTTTCTTATTCTTCTATGCATGACAAAAACCTGACGCCACATATTAGAGAGCAAGCAAAGTGGGGAAAGGAAGTGCGGTACGACGTTGAACTTGAAAATGATGGCAAACGTTATTATTCACTCTGTATCACTGAGACCCTACGCATACCAAAATCAGTGCATGGGACACGCTGCACGGAATTCAGATGCGCTTGCTAGCGCGAGAAAGAGGCCTAAGCACTGGCAGGGCTAAGCGTACCGCCCTGAGACAAATTTGCAAATTCCCGGTTAAAGGCAAATTCCCGCCGGTACTTCCCTCGCCGTCTTGCTCTTCTTTCCCCCACTCTCTCCACCACCCACAATTTTCTTTTTCATCCAATGAGGGTCCCACGATCTAGGCTTGAAGGCAATCTGCCAGGCTGACTCACAAATCCGCGAACACTCGCAAGTGACGTACCGGCTCAAGTTTCTTGCGCGTGCATTATTAATGACAGAAGATTATATAGGGTGTGCTGTTCCTCGATTTTTTTTGCAACCATGGCCCAGCAAGTTCCCCGCACACGAACGCGATCGATCGACGAAAAGACTGTCGACGAGCCTCCTGCTGGGAAACCTAGGGTAGAGGAGGATAATGGCCTAGTCAAGTTACCTACAGGCTTCGAGGGAGACTTTCCCGACGGTGGGTTGAGAGCTTGGTTAGTTGTCGGAGGGGTGAGTCTAAGTAATCGATTGCACGACTGATTGGCCTGCCGACTTATGGATGCTTAGACGATGTGCACTACCTTTTCGACGTGGGTACCAGTTGTGACTCGTTCCACTGATTCATGATGGATCTAATTGGTATTTTTGTGACTACAGGTTCGGATATGTCAACGCGTGGGGGGTGAGTTTATTTGTTTTGAATTGTTATAAAAGTCAGTCGTAACGGAATTGCAACAGGTATTCCAAGCTTACTACGAAGAAACTTTGTTGAAGGACTCGGACTCCTCGAAAATGTGAGTCTTTCCGCGGTTGTCGCTGAGTTTATTTTCGTTACTCATCCATTTAGTGCATGGATCGGCTCTGTTCAGGTACTACTCTCTCATTTTTTTGTGTGTTGACACTGACATTGTCGAATAGTATGCCCTCATCTTCATGCCGGGTCTAATAACTGGTCGGATGTTCGACATCGGTTACTTTAAACTGCCATTCTTCCTAGCAAGCATTCTCCTTGTTGTCGCCACGTTTCTGGTTGCCCAATGCACTCAGTACTGGCATTTCCTACTCTGTCAGGGCTTCGCTATTGGGGTTCGTCATTCTCTCCAAAGACTCATCACAACGGTACTAAGTGCATATTAATCTACATATAGCTAGCATGTGGAACGATATTTGGTCCAGCCATGGGTATTATCGGACATTGGTTCCGACGGCGACGGGGGCTCGCCCTGGGTATAATGGCTACTGGCTCGTCGATCGGTGGTACCGTCATCCCAATAGCTGCTCGTAAACTCGTAAACGCCGTAGGGTCAGTGTTCACCCTTCCCCGCAACTATCATGTCTCTTAAAGGTCTCCGACAGGTTCCCATGGACAATGCGGATCATCGCTTTCATCTTGATGTTTACTCTGGGTATCGCCAACCTGACGTTGAAACGCCGACTTCCCCCTGTGAATGTTTCGGGGGGTATACTCAACCTGAAAGCGTTCAAGAGCGCGCCGTATACGATTTGGTGTATCGCTAACTTCATCGCTTTCCTGGGATTGTATACAGGTGCGGATGCTCCGACACTTCTTGTCCGCTTGCTCTCATTCTCGTCCACGCGTCTCATAGTCTTGACATATATTAGCGTTAGTGCCGCCGCCTATGGGATATCAGCCGATATCTCGTTCTATATGGTCTCTATTGCTAATGCCAGCTCGGGAATCGGACGGATTGTGGCAGGGATCGTTATCGATCGAATAGGTTCCTCGACGTTTCATCCATCCATCTGGAGTAGCTTCTGATGTCTTTGTTCATAGGCGCCGTGAACTACTTCGGACCTATGACAATCATAGCGGCTGCTCTCACATACGCCTGGCCATTCGCGCGGAGCTTGGCTTCTATGATTGTTGTAGCTGTGATCTATGGGTGGGCTCCTCGTTTTACACGTAACGTTATGCTTATAAGGATGCGTGGACCTAGCTTCTCTAGTGGAGCATACGTCTCTTCCTTCCTGACCCCCATATTTGAGCTAGGCGAGATTGGTGACCTCGGGCGACGGACGGGGATGGCGATGTCGATAGCGGCCATTGGCGCGCTTGCAGGTCCACCGATCTCTGGGGCGATTAATACAGCTACGGGTGGGTTTGAGGCCGTGGGGTATTATGCAGGTAAACGTTTCCCTCCTTGCTGTTTGGGATCTTGCTCATGCCCAAGAAAAAAACAGGTAGTACTATCATGCTCGCGGTAGTACTGATGTATGTTGTTCGGCATCTTGTTCTTGGAACGCTCAGAGGAAAATTTTAAACATGGTTTGATATCACGACTAGATTTAGACTTACGGCCCTGTACTACTATCTACTTTGTCGACCATCCTCTGCCAGTGCGAGCACATTTGTTTGACTTACTTAGTCTCGAAACAAATTTCTTAGAGTTATTGATTCAGAGGTTCGGAACGGTTCTTCACTTATCTCCTCCCCGAAATTGATCTGTAATGTCGTGGTTTAACAGGTAGGCCCATTTCCATACAGCGTTATGCTTGTGTGGAGCATATATTTCCTCGTTCCCATTTTTGAGCTAGGCGGGATTGGTGTCCTTGGATAGCTGTGATCAGAAGAATGTTATTTCTCACAGGTGGTACAACTGTTGTTGTGCGCCGGTGATACAACATTCAAATCCTGCTAAACATTTTCTGTCCAGTCCTTCTCGCCCTCCTCTTCCATCTGCTCGACATCCCATCTTACACTAAATCCACCCTCGTATCCAAACCACGTTTTACGCCCACAATGAGGTCCACGAGCGAGAAGGATAAAAAGCCCGATACCTGTCCAACCCAGGGATAGCCCTGCTCCTGCTCTCCACCCACTCTTCAAAAACACACGCGAACCCACAGACGAACCCATTACCTGCCCAAGGAAAAACTGGAAGTTCGTCAGATAAAAAAGATACCAAAGACTACCCGGTCTCACCGACAGGAGTAGCAGAGCATTGAGTCTGGTTGTGGCAGCCTTAGAAATGCTTTGCCACAATGTCAGTAACTAGAAGTATACGAATAAGCGGAGTCTCTCACCTAAATACAGATATTTGAAGAGAGACCTGGAGCACCCGGCAGAACACAGTTATTCCCACGATAGCAAGGAGGATCTTATCCCATAAAATAAGAGTAGGCTCCCCGCGATTGACAACATACGCACATAAGCAAAGCAGATTCCGGCCGTGCCTACCAAGAGGCCTTGAAAGCAAGCATAAAGTATGGCGCTCAGAACCGAACCATACCACGGATGCAACTTCTCGATTGTCAGAGTTGCTAGATGGCGCGATCAAAAGACACAAACCCGGGTGGAGTTTCGACTTACCAAATGGTGTCAAGCACACACCAGCAATCCCTACTAGTCCGAAAAGCCCGATGACCAACCTAAGGAGGAAACACTGTCAAACGGGATAGCTGCCAGATAGAAAGACTCTTACGTAGAATAGTCATATGGAGGTCCGCCCAGCAAAAACGTCAGCGTGGTCCAAAAATTCGAGTAGCCTGCTGATGCGAGAAAGTTAACGAGGCATGCCTATAATTTTGTTTAATAAGTTCACAACGCGGATCTGGATAAGTGACCACACCTGAATCAGTAACGGCTCTCTCACTGCGAAGACCATCATTGACTTTATCAGCTCCCAATACCTCATTCCTTTATTCTTCGCCGGGTAGTCCGGGATCGACATATAGCACGCCACCAAAACGATGACCTGCACACCTCCCGAAAGGTAATACACCGCTCGCCAGTGAACATATTCGGCTATCACCCCTGCGAGAACCCGCGCGACAAGCATCCCCATGACCAAAGCGGAAATGAGGATTGATAAGAAAAAGAACTTTCGGGAAGGAACTACGACGTCTGCTGCGAGGGGAATGAGTATTTGGGTTGCGACGTTGATCGTTCCGGCTAGGAAGGAGAGTGTAAGAAATGCGTTCCAGTTGGGGGCGAGAGCAAGGCAGAGCATTAGAGCCGTGGAGCAGAAAACGAGCCCGAGTATCAGTTGGCGACGTCGAAGGAGGTCCCCTGAGGGTGCAATAAGTAAAAGTCCTACAGCATATCTAATGATAACGTTAGCATCAGTGGGAGTGAGGCAATTCAAAAGTGAACGAGCCCCGCATGAATGAGAGTGACGGCTCTGGAAGAATCAGAGTAGAGCACCCCGAAGTACTCGGAGAACTCGACTGTAAAATAATGTAAGCGCCAGTCTCACAGCTATCAAGACTCCCAGACGTACATAGCAATGCTTGAGAATAGTACAGATTTGCTACAACTGAGACACTGGAAGTGAACAATACATTCGCATGAAAAGCACATCACAGACTCACTAAAAGTACATGCAAAGGCGAAAAACAGATTGAGTCCAATCCCGAACTCTGGGAACGGTCGTGTCGGATTGTAGCGGAGCCTTTGAGGGATCCGGATAAGATCAAAGTCCTTCTTCGGGCCTGGTAGAGTGTCCATCATGAACGTAATGGCGTATTGCCAGTCCACATTCTTGGTGTTTATTAGGGATTCTGATTCCTGTGCATACAAGTTATACCATTTCGAGTCTCGTGTTGATCTTATACAATGGTTAAGGTCTCGGTGCCGATCTATTCGCGTTAAGTCCGAGAGCGAGACCTTGGTATACAGAGTGAAAGGCACATGTCCCTGCCCCGTGGTCCCTGATGCCAGACGCATGTGTTCAAAATGGTTTTCGCATGGAAGCTTGGTGTTGGGAGTGACAAGTCCTTAAATAGGGACATTAGCACTTTTTTCTAGGATGGCACATTCCGTGGACATACCTAAAGCACCATCACGTTCAGTTTAGCAACCGAAAATTTTCAGCCCCAAGGGAAGTACCATGAAGATATATTTACAAAGCCTTTTCCCTACAAAGACAGAAGACTTTCTAATGTCAAGGGCATTATCTCAGGCATTATCTCTTCATTGATTTGGTGATCACAAATGTAAGTCAATTAAGACTTCGAAACGTATCGATGCGACATCATCTTCGTCAAACTGGATCTACGAGATTCGGCAATACCAACTTGAAGGCAGCTCTGCCGATGAGAACATCATCAGTGTGTCATGTCTCCAAAGGTATCAGGCTGGCGTCGGAGTGGTCAATAAATAACTAAAATTGCAATAAAGAGAGCTTACAGTGGCAAGAAAAGGAGCGCCGGATCCGTGAGAGTCGGTGAGATGCCGAGATCAACAAATGCGAAGGATCGTATCACAGTCTCGCGATGCAGGTGCCAGGTAGGCGACGGTCACTACCAAGGTTAGCGGAAACTTTCGTGTTCGGAGTGGAGTCTGCTCGTTACCTTGCTGGTAAGCAAGGTCTCCCTGTCCCCACAAGCTCGTGCGCTCTGAAACTTGTGATGGCAATTGCCGGTCGGAGCAATTTGACCAGCAAGGTCCTGTGCGCCGGCATTGCGGCGGACACTTGTAGGAGAAGAGGTTGACGAGGTTGACGAAGTTCGGAACAGGGTGATCGTAGCATATCGGGCCGAATGCCGACCAAAGTTCCCACATGCCAGTGAACGTTGGATTTGTCGCAATCAATTTTTGTCCCGTTCTACGTTCTGCCTGGCTAGGACCTATGCCAGGCTCCCTCGAGTCTCGAAGTGAATCTGCCGATGATATAGATGTTTTGGAGGATCTCCTCAGTTTTGTATCTCCACCTCTGCAGCACGTCCCAGACGACACAGACCTTCCCGTACCAGTGTCGTCGCCTGTCACGTTCTACGACAAACATTTGGATGATTTGCTCATATTAAAGCGAGTCAAATTCCTTTCTCACCTAGTCTCCACCGTCTCTGAAGCTCTCGATGACCATCTCTTGTCGTTCAAATCCCGAGGCAAACAATTCTATTCTACCTACATACTCATCAGGCGGGATGCCTACGATAAGACTGTCGTTTCCACGGCGTCTGATATCTCTAGGCGATTTTTCGAAGAGGATATCCCTTCATTCAAGCCGCATCTGTGCTTGCATTCCATCCTGATCAATCTGAACTAAAGAATGTCTTTGTAATGTCAGGAAGCTTGGCTGAGGTCCCACCGGATTTCCATTCCGAACAATACTCTCTACAACATACTCTCGAAACCGGGATTTATATGCCTATCATGCTGGAGGCTTTGGACGATGATCGAAGAGACCTGCTGTCCGTGTAAAAAAGCCTCCCTGACCTGGCGGTTTATGAGGCTTATGCGCTCTCCGGTAGAACAGTGCTGGAGGGGATGTCAGAACTGGCTAGCCTAGATGTTTTTCCTTGGAAGAAAGCAGGGGGAGCACGCTGTCGGCAGGTTTCTCACCAAGTGCCACCTCCAGACTCGGACACGTCAAAGTATCTTTGGGAAACGGAGCCATCTGGTGACAGTACACAGATGGTGCCCCCCCCTCCCACCTTCGTCGTAGTGAAAGACTCAAAAAATCAGCTCTGGCTGTCTGCAAGACACCTGAGCATCGCCCTATCTCGAAACGTCCACGTAAACCCGGCGTTACGACGCAGTCTATACCTACGCCCAAGAAAGCTGCGAGGCATAGATATGCAGCGAATGTCGCTGATTTCGTACAGCGTGTGAGTGTATTCATGTCTGGCGCAGCCGTACTTGACATTTAATTTTCCATCGCTCAGGCTTGGGCACATGCCGTTGGCTTCGACTCCACCGTAATCATCTTTGATTGCGGAAATTATCTACGAGTAGGAATTCGGCATCGCAAATCCCAGACCCTCTATATATCCGACCTGGTCGACATTTGCAGTCATACGGACCCCGCATATGACAAGCTCATGGTCACCATACATCTAGCAATCATACGTGATGCTCTGGATCGTGCTCCTTTGCCTAATCCGTCGCTCACTGCGAGGAACGAACATTCAATTCAAAAAATTTCGCGTAAACGTCGCCGCAACAGAGAAGAAGCAGCCCCTCTCCGACGGTCCCGTCGTAAGCTCGGAGAACCAAACAAAGAAGTCGAGCCAGAGGTAGTTCTTTTCTTCCTATGTTGTAGATTCCTTGTTGACATAGGACACGCTAGGTGATCCTCTCTGAACTGAGCACTCGCAATGTGGCCCTTCTGTATCTTCAGAGTGGGAGATTTAACTCTACATTTCCGTCATTTTTTAGGCGAGCAGAAAGTTCCAATCGGAAGAGATCTTATCGGTATGATGAATGCTTCATTCCCGTGCTTCTGCAAAAGATAGGTCAAGGGGCGGTGGGAGAAGTATATGAGGCATCTCTCGAAGTGGATTTCAGTGCGGGCAACATAGCACACTATCCTCACAAGGTGATAGTCAAGCTTTCCTTCTATGAGGAGCAGTCAGAGAGGCTCGAGCACGAATATAGCATATACCACTATCTTTCGAATGGGCCAAACCAAGTGAAAAACATCCCTCATGCTTTTGGGTTTTTTGAAGACGTCGAATCGGAAGCGGGTATGCTCATCTTGAGTCACGCTGGTGTGGCATTAGCATACCGTTCCACTCCTCCGGGTACAGGTGTCGAAGTGTCTGCCGAAGAAAGGTACGGTCATATTTGAACATCGTCATGCTCTATTCTCAGCGGTGCATTAAGAAGACTTTCATGCAAATATTGAAAGCCATTCATGCGGCAGGCGTCGCTCACGGCGACATCAGATCCTAGAATCTTCTTGAAGATGAAAAGGGAGGACTCTTCATTACTGATTTCGACAGGGCAAAAATACATGGATCACGATACCAGATGGCAGAAGAGGTAAAACGCATGAGCTTCCTGTTAGATGGTGGCAATATGGATGATGATTCTGTAATTAGCTACCCCGCATCATTATGATCTGGTATTCTCTAGTCTAACGTATACCACACATTGTCCTGAAACTTCTCCAAATCTGTTTCAAGCCCACTTTTGTGTCGTCGGAGATTCTCCTCAACAGCCAACTGTGTCGCGTCATTGCTATAAGCATCCTGACTGCTATGGATTGCCGATAGTCCTTACCGTCTTTCCAGCTAATCAGGTGGACCTTCCATCCACCTTTCTTGTTTTCTAGATGCTTCATGATGGGGACATTATCTGGAACAAGGTCACCGTGCGTGATCATCGCTGAGTGGATTTTTCCTACTGCTTCCCAGACTTGTAAGCTGGTATTAACAACAATTATTTAATATTCGCCCCAACTTTAACCACCATCATTTCCTGAGATTGCAACCCGCTCTGACCCTCCTACTCCTTTTTGGAATATTTATTATTTAACAAGTACACAATCTATCTTTGTGAGCGTACATTAATTATAATGCCCCAAATCACCTCTTCGATGCAGATGGATCGACTCAACGAGGGGCAGCAGGCAGCAGGCCCCGGAGGCTTTCAACTGGACCATATGTTCTACCCAGCAGCGTAAAGTTGACCGTGAGCTGGCCTTGGACTCTGTTGGATGGATGAGCGGATAATTAGGTACGTGATTCCATTATTATCTAGTATGCCAAGGCGTTCCCAGTTGGACCGTGCCGTGTACCTACACACCCTATTGGCACACTTCATCCTGGAATCCTGAGGCTGAATTTCCTCTTAGTATGACCGCGCACCCGACATCTCTGAACCTCATTATAACTATATCGAGAATCTGGTCTATCTTCGATTTTTGTGTACCTGGGTATATCGGGCCGAATGCCGATCAAAGTCCCCACATGAATGTTGGATTTGTCGCATCAATCTTTGTTCCATTCCACATTCTCTTGGGGTTCACTAGCTGCGACCTATGCCAGACTCTCTTGAGTCTCGAAGTGAATCCCCTGATGATATACATGCTCTGGAGGAGCTCCTCAGTTTTGTGCCTCCGCCTCTTCGGCATAACCCAGACGTTCCCGCACCAGAACGGTCGCCTGTCACGTTCTACGACAAACACTTGGACGATTCGCTCGTTCTAAAACGAGTCAAACTCCTTCCTGGTCTTATCTCCACCCTCTCTAAAGCTCTTGATGACCACGTTTCGTTGTTCAAGTCTCAAGGAAAACAATTCCATTCCCCTTCTATAGCCTTGGAACGACACGTTTATGAAAAGGACGCCATCGCTACCGCGTCTGATGTCTCAGAGCGCTACTGCGAAGGAATATATCCCTTCATTCAAACTGCATCTGTGCTTGCGTTCCACCCTGATCGGCCTGAGCTAACGACCGTTTTCTCGATGTCAGGAAGGTTGGATGAAAACCCTCCGAATTTTCACTCGGAGCAGTACTCTCTTCAACATTCTTACAGCCGGGGGCCGAGTGTTCCGATCATGTTAGATGCTCTGGACGATGATCGAAAAGCCATTCTTCTGTCAATGCGGAGGAGTCTTCCGCATTTGGCTGTTTATGAAGCCTATGCACTATCAGGGAAGACCTTATTGGAAGACATGTCAGGATTGTCGAGTGTTGCCACCTTTCCGTGGAAGAGAGGAGGAGGATCACTTTACCGGGAGTCTCTTTCTCATCGAGTTGCACCTCCCGATGTCTCAAAATATTTATGGGCGACGAAGCCCGTTACCAGTGCTGCGCAGCTGATCAATCCTACCCGCTTTCGTCGCAGCGAGCGCCTTAAAAGCTTAGCTCCGATAACTTCATCTACTTTCAAGAGTTCCGATGGTAGCACACGTCTTGCCCGTAAAGCGGCAGTCCCAACCCAGAGTATCGTCACACCGAAGGACCCTACCAACTATAAATACCAGGCGAGCGCTGCAGATTTTGTACAACGCGTAAGTGAGAAGCTACATCCGGCTCCATTGTACTTTACCCTGATTCATATTGTCTTAGGCTTGGGTGCAGGCTGTTGATTTCGACTCGACAATAATTGTGTTTGACTGTGGAGATTATTTCAGAGTTGGTATCAGACATCGAAAAACGCAGACGCTGTATATATCCGATTTGGTGGAGGCTAGCAGCCGTACCGACCCAGCATACGGCAAGGTTATGACGGCAATCATTCTAGCGATTATACGTGATGCCATGGGCCGTACTCCGCTTTTAGATCCATCGCTTCATAAAAATAAGCCTCCATCGCACTCAACCTCGCGTAAACGTCGACGCGACAGAGATGATACAGCTCCCATCCGGAGGTCTCGTCGAAAGCTCGGAGAGCCGAACAAGGAGATCGAGCCAGAGGTGAGTCCCATTAAATGTGCTAAAGCCGGTTAACTGAGGAGAGATATCTTAGGGCGTCCTTTCTGAACTGAGCAGTCGAAACGTAGCGCTTCTGTATTTCCGAAATGGGAAATCCAATTCCCCGTATCCTTCTTTTTTCCGACGAGCTGGGAGTTCAAGTCGAAAACGCTCCTACCGTTATAATGAATGCTTAACTGTAGTGCTTGGGAGGAGGTTGGGTCGAGGGGCAGTGGGGGAGATCTACGAAGCATCTCTCGAAGTCGATTTTGGTGACGGGAACATTGCGCACTATCCCGACAAGGTGATAATCAAACTTGCCCTTTCTGAGAGACAGACGGAAAGGCTTCGACACGAGTATAGCATATACCGCCATTTATCCGAAGGGCCTATGCGGGTAACTAACATCCCTCGTGCTTTCGGGTTTTTTGAAGACGTCGAATCGGAAGCGGGTGCTCTCATTCTGAGTCATGCTGGCGTAGCACTGGCATATCGCTCGAGTCCACCAGGTACAGGTATCACAGTCTCTGCTGATGAACGGTATGTTACTCCAGTGTGGCAAGAGTCCGGCATAACTCATTCACATATATTAGAGCTACTTACATCGGAATACTCACATCTATTCATGAAGCGGGTGTCGCTCACGGCGATATCAGGTCTTGGAATCTCCTTGAAGATAATAAGGGAGGATACTTTATAGCTGACTTCGACAGAGCAAAATTGCATGGTTCGCGAGCTCAGATGGCAGCTGAACAGGATCGGATACGCCGTCTATTAGATGGTCATGATATTGATGACGACTCCGTCACTAGCTATCCTTCATCATCCTAGTGCAATTTCGCAATTTCGACTAATTCTGTATTTATTTAAACCATGCATTATCCTTAAGCTTCCTCAAGTCCGCCTCAACTGCCTTGTTGCGTTGTCGCCGACTTCGTTTCAGCACGGAATGGAATTTTCCTTTCGGAAGGACTCCAAACTTGGATCTCTCAGACCTCGTTCTCTTCTCTGTCAAGGGAGCATCCTTAACCTTCTCGTTTACAGCTTTGCTAGTCTTTGCACACCTCGCCTTGGGCTTCTTGATTATGCTGTCGTCATAAACCTTCCGTGTCACCGTCCATATTTGCCAATGATCCTTCCCATTCTTCCACCTGATGAAATGGATCACCCACTTGCCTTTGTTGCCCTTACCCCTTCTCGTGATCAGGATGTTCTCTGGGGCAAGCGCACCATGCGTGATCCGAGATGAATGCATAACTTTCACTGCTTCGCAGACCTGACGACTAATGCAAAGGTGGTCATTCATTACTAGATAATAGGTTGACGTGGAGAACTTACTAAATTGTAGCTGGTGTGCAGCCCGGACCAAATTTTTCGGAAATGGAGCATCCACCGTCTAGAAGTACGAGGGCAGTCTTATTGTCATGCGATTGCCGGTAGAGTCCAAACTGTTTGACAATCCCCAAGTGGTGGACGATTCCGTCTGCCATTGGGAGTTTGGTGTACATTTGGTACTCGCGCTGGAGACCTTTCTCTTGGTCTGGGAATTGTGCTAGCTTGAGGACAATGCCGCGTACTGCCGTCTCGCCATCGCTGACATAACAGGCATATGAAATCGTGGAATCAGGGTATCGGGCCATAACGAACAGTTCCATCTCCTCCGTCCAGATATTCCTGTGAGCCGGCCTGGCTGGTGTTCGCATAATTGACGTGGTATTAGGCGCCCCTAAGCCACTGACGTTTTGTTTCCATGTCAATTTCAAGGAATGCGCGCGTCTCAGTCGGTGAAAGAGGCGCAATTCCTGGCGATAGGTGTCCCTATCAGTCGATGAATGATATATTGTAATGAGACGTACTGCGGGAGTGAAATTCAGTTCGCCTTCTTCATCTTCGTCTTCATCAACGTTGACTTTCTTCGCTTTCTTCCCTGCCCTTGAAGTGTTGAGTCGACGTGTCTTCGGTGAGTTCGATGACACCTTATCTTCATACGGCTCGCTCCGATCATACTCGAAGGTATAAAGCTCGGGATCCTGGGGTAACGCGTCCAATCTCTCTGCTCTCTCGATTGCGTCCAGGAGTGCAACGATTTCAAGACCTGTATGAATCTTGAAGTATCTCGGTTTGTTCGGCATTATGTTTTGCAAGTCCAAGAGTGGGGAAAGATAGAGACGCTGCAGTTTTCGGTCTCGTATGCCGATATACTCTAGATTCGCACAGCTCAAGACAATGAATGTCGCGTCGATGCTGACTGCTTCAGCCCATATCTGAGTATATTGAACATGATGTCAGACCGGAAAGAAGGAAAAACAGTGAACGTACCTGTTGGACGACCCTTAAGGCCTTATGATACTCTGCTTCTGTGAAGGGCAAAGTATCGTCATCATCATTTAGCTCGCCGTCCTCCCCATCATCATCGCCGTCATCGACATCGACATCATCCTTATTGTAGTCGTCAACGTCTGTCGAATGGCGGTTAGCATCTGCTTCTGGCCTGGCCCTCTTTTTTGGCTGTTTCGACTTCTTGAATTTCCAGCGCCTGGTATTTTGGATAGGTTGCACTGAGAGGTCAAGTTTTGACTGGTCAAAGACGAAAGAAATGCTGGCGTCCGAGTTGTCTTTACTGGATATGTTCTCCAGTATAGCACCATCAACACCCGTCTTGTTTCCGGTGACAGTAAATCTAAACCGATTGTTCTTCTTCTGGCAAAATTGGCTATCGCAATATTTGGACGCTGGACAGCTGGACCAGGGAAACTCTGACCCCGTTAGATGGAAAATGGCGAGCATGACTCCCATCGTTCCGGCGTTCATGCTTTTGAACTCCCAGAACAAAAAGTCCGACAGCTTTTTGTCGACGACAAGCTGTAGTTTAGTTTTTAGGTCTTCAGGAATCTCCGCCGTTTCAACAGCAGACATGTTCAGAGAAAGGTATCTGTCTGCTTCAGCACAAGCAGTAGTGACCGTGGGCTTTTCGCTGTACTGGAAGATGGTGGACCATTCATCAAGACCGGTGATAAGGGTAGAAGCGACTAGGGCGGGGTATTGCTGGAGGTTAAGGTAACTGGTCTGAAGCGTAATCTCGTGGCTCACCACCCAGGTCTCCTTTTTGTCGAGTACTTTGGATACCTGTTTAGGATGGAGGATGCTAAGTTTGTCGACTCGGGGAAGATGTTTGGCACCTTTACTAGAAAGGAATGCTTCGATCTTGGCGTCCACCGCGCCAGCAAGTTGGTCAAGCATGTCAGGGAAAAAGGTGATGTCTTTGAGCGTGAGATGCGGATGGAGATGCATATCATAATGGGCAGGTTTTCGAGTGTCTCGGCTGCCCTTGAAACCGTCGAGCTTCCTAAAGGCTGGGCGGCAATTGAAGAGGTGTTTGAGAGCTAAAATACTAGATGAGTGATCTTGAAAGCATATTGGTGCTTGTAAACGGCAATACCATCATCACCGCTCTTATCAGAATCAGAACGACATTTCGCACGGGTCGAGGAAGTATTGGGAGACATCGTGTAGAACGTGAGGATGGGGATTTATCTTAGCGAGCAATGCCCGGCTCCAGAGTTTCTTGCAAGCTTTTGAAGCGCGTAGAGAAAACGCCCGTGAAATGTTCGTATCCACGTATACTCTGAGGAGGCCATTGTTCTTTGCGTGAACCTTATGCGACTCGTATGATCAGCTGTTGTCAAAGCAAAGAATTACTTACCTGTGGGAACACCATCTCGACGCAACGGAGTCTAGAGACTTGCAGCGCCTCGAAGAAAACAATAATCTCTATACGGATCTTTCTGGAGAGTATTCAAAGCGGAAGTCGGCGTATCAGAGAAAAGAACAACAGAATCAGCTGGAACAGAGGCCCACGCTGATGAGAAGGGGTGTAAGACGTGAGACGGCAGTGCCCGTGACGGCAGCCCATTCATTCGCTTAGAGAGCGAAGCCCTCGTCGTAAGGATACCGGCGTCTACTTTCATCATGACCCAAATATACCGTAATAGTAGAACAACACGATTTTGCTTTGAAGTCGTTTATGGTCCACGAATAGGGACCGGTGTATGAAGAACGGGAAGAGAAATTGCAGCGCTTTGAGTATTAAGGCACCTGAAATGTATACATCAGAAATCGTCCCTACATCGTGGAGATAGCGCGCAGCACTAAGCATTTGAGGCAAACTAATACAGAACAAGTTTGAATAGCAAAACAATAGTAGCCAATAATACTTTACGCACCTTCTAGACTGCATGATTATCTTGATCACTGACGACGACCGCGACACCGTGGAATACCCTGGAAACAGACTGCAGCGGCAAGCCCGGATTGTATCATGCCTGAAGCTCAGTCATCACAGAATAAATGCTCAATCTTACAGGATAGATAGAGATTGTGCTGAAATGAGCGAGCCAGTTCTACAAAAAAATTCTAGATGTGACAGGAGAAAAGAGATCGCTGCCCGAGATCAGCGATCGATCCGATCAGCCTCGGATTCCAGTGCTTTGTCTGCTTTGTTGATCATCCTCCTGTCACGCTACCGGCGACTAGAGACTCTGCCTGAAGAAGAACAAAGCACCTCGATTATGGCTACCACTGACGAACATCGCCAGTTTTGATTAAATGGATCACCATGGAATTTATTCTTCTCAGAACCTTCAAAGATGGAATCCGGCCCCCTGCATACTGATGAGGATGCGTGCTTTGTATTTTCCCCTGATATTGCTGTACAGCATTAATCATTGTTGTAGACTCACACCAATTAGGTTCGTACCGGAATAGTGAAGTATGTCACCTCTACAGCAGCAACTCCACCGACTCATTTCGATCCAATATCCACCTGCTCCCGGAAGCATTGTGGCCTTCAGAGCGAACGAGGAATATTGAGGGCAAAGAGTTCATAGTAGACCAATGTCCGTCACGCTCAGCAAGGTTAATTTGATCCATGAGACTAACTGAAATCTTGGTTTTGGCAATGTTCACTCATACGCCCTTGAACCCCAACGGCTTGTCAGGGTGAACAAGGCGCTATCCTCAGCGTGTTCGATGCTCACCAACCCTGATATCGTCCTGATGTGATTTGACGAAAAGAAGTTCCAGAACCCCAGTGAGCCGTTGCCCCCGGTCATGAGTCCGATAGTCGATGAGAAAGGATCAGACATGATCTCATTCATAGGGAGGCTGCAATATTCTCTAGTCATCATTACCATTCTCGCTGTTTTCATCAACACGTGCGATCGTTGCAAGTAGTCAATGAACGGAGAGAGCAGTTTCATTGGTGTGTTGTTTTGCATTATCCTAATACCTGAAGATTTTAAGATGGAAGCGCTCAGCGAAAACAGTACGCAGTGCATTGATGGCGACAATAAGCAGGGACCGTAATCGTTACACTCACCGCCGCCTGAACAAAAACATGGGCAACAAAGACAAGGTTGAGGCAAAGGCGCATGGATTTCCTAATATGAAGTGACAGGCATTAAAGGGAAGGGTATCTTGGACAACATCCGGTGTAGAGTGCAATAGAGAATGAGGTAACACGACTGAGATGGTGGACTGTGCGTCGTAAAGTCGCAGCGTCCTAGGCAGAGTCGACATATCTAACGCCGTCTGTCCCAGCTACTCTCGGCGAGCTCCGTGACGTCGCTCTCTTGTACACACCAGTGATAGCATCGTATTCAAACAAGTGAGGGTGTGCTGTAACTCGTTCCAGGGGAGTGTGTTGCTCGTCACGGATGACGCGGTCATGGGATTCCTTGCTGAAGGTTCAGGAGAAGCGTCAGCGTGGTGCACGCATTGAAGGGAGAGAGGCTGGCGATTCTGACGGAGAGAGTAGCTTTTATTTGGCCGAGGGGCATGCATATAATGAGTTGGTATTAGCGCGTAGCCTGCCATCCATCATGTCTGCGGCGACTTCCACCGGAAATCGCCAAAGATCAACGCCGTCGACTCTGATAGGATGAATATCTTGCAGGAATTCTTGAAAGCACCATGGAGAGGAATTGGTCCAGTCGTCTCGATTTACAACATGTACCGTTACGCCTGCTTACTGTGGGACGTCGAACAAGGCGTAAAAGGTTGGGCTACCGGACCGTGTAGCCGGGGAGTCCTTCGCCTCTTCTTTCCACTGCCAGCACCTCGTCACCTTGATCGTGTCTCTGCAAGAGCGGAGATGCTTCCTTCAACGACAAATATTCGCCAGAATGCCTCAGTGGGGCGCCCGAAGGTAATTTGGATCACGACACAACACATAACGATCCGCCACCTATCAACACACACATAGCGCAGGGACGAGCGAGTTTTAAATCCTTCCCGGTTTCTGTACGGCACTGGCTAAGAAGTTTGTCGATGCAAATAGGTTGTGGGGGGGTTAGGTGATGTTTGTAGAGAGCGAGTGACAAGACTGTCAGGATGAGCTGAAGGGTGAACATGGCGGGATACGAAAATTCTCATAAGATGTATCGGAGGGCGAGATTGATTCGAACAATGGCAACTGACAAATGCGCCGCCTTCTTGCTTGGCAGAGATACAATCTCTGGGCACTGTAAGGGCGGATCATCTTCAAAAGGCGGAGGGGTTTAGTCTTTCCCCTGAAAATATACGGATAATGTTGTGCAGCGTAAGTTAAATTGCACCAGTGAAAGAGTATAAGTCTAATAGCAAGGTGCTGGGAAAGGAAAGGAGAGATTGTGATAGAGAATGACAGGGATGCTGAGCGGCATTCCACAGAGAGCACGGCGGGGCATGGCAGTAGCTTAGACGAGCTCCTTGGACAATGGTGCGCTCCCACAGCTGAAGTACGCGCCGTCCTTGTCCCAGCTTCCTATCTTGCACAGATGAACTCTCGGCGCGCCATACGAGCCCATCGAAACAGACATCGGGAGCTCAGCGTACTCGCCCTCTTGCACGTCGAAACATGCTAGTACACCAGCTTGATGCAAGATAGCATCATAATCAAACGGATGAGGCCGTTTTGTCCTGGGTCTTCTGTAACTGCTGTTCATGACCGTCATATGATGCTTGAGAGGACGCGTGTCGGTGATAAAGCCTTCGTCACGGAAGATTTGGTTAATTTGATTGAACAGAGGCTCAGGCTGGGACGGGCCAACCCACAAAACGTGAGCGCGACGGTGGGATTCCCTCTCGAGGACGTCGAGCGTGTTGAGGGTGATCGCCAGCGGCGTGGCTGTCAGCGGGAGGAGCGTCGGGAGGCGATGAAGGAGGTCAAGCGCAGTTGGAAGAGACTCTGTGGTGAGGTTCATGACGCCAAGAGTAAGGTGTACACGCTGAGGGCTTGTGAGAAGTGTGGAGTCTGGTGCAGGAAGATTGAGGGCGGCATGGAGATCGGCAACTCTGTCCCGGAGAGCTGGATGAGTCTGGCCAAGAGGTATCGACAGAACTGCAAAAGGGTGAGTCTAAGACTAGCTAGTTAGCACATACACTCACAGTGCGTCGGTCGCGCCATTGTGGTTGGTGGGAAAGGTTCGGCTTCCGGACCGGTAACACGGCAGCTCCTTCAACCCATAATGCAGACTCCGAGTCTTCTGCGATTTCGTCTGCCCTTCCTCGTCGTACGAACTACCAGACCCTCAATACGGCCTCTCGTAGCACGAACACCCCTCCCCCAACGGCGAGCCTATGCCAAGAAAGCCCAGTCAACATCGGCCTTACAACCAGGGTCCCAGCAACCGCTCACCAAACCAACCGATATCGCTGAACACAGAAAATGCCAGGAGAAAATGAAGTCTACTGTCGAATGACTCAGGCGGGACTGCGCTGATGCTTCTGCGCGGGCTTCTGGACGAGTGACGCCTGCCTTGCTAGCCAATGTTCGCGTCCAAGGCCAAAAACTAGAGCAAGTCGCCACCGTCGGGGTCCGAGATGGGAGTATGCTCGTGGTGACAGTATTCAAAGAGGATGTAAGCTCCTTCAGCTCTTTGTAGACTTTGGCTGATAAAAGCAGTAGAATCTCAAACACGTTGAGGCTGCGATATACGATGCCAAACTTCCTTCCATCACGCCGCAGAGACAGGATACGCGAACGCTGAGGATTCCGGTACCCAAACCGACACTCGATGCCAAGTCATCGGTCGTCGCTGCTGCAGGGAAGAAGGCAGAGGAAGCCCGTGTACAGTGCCGCAAGCTCCATCAGACGAGCGTGAAGAAGGGTAAATATGAAAAGCGGTCTGTTGAGCTCGAAGTGGTGCGTGTGCTTTGACGTTCCTTCCTATCCGTATTCCGACTCTTAGGCAGTTTCAAGATTTGCTCGACAAGTACGTTGCCGAGATTGACAAGATCGTGGTGGACATGAAAAAGACGTTGGGGATTTCGCGATGAACAAATCATCGTGCTGCCTTTTCGACATTCCACAGGGACCGAGACGACTGCCCACTGTTCTTGGTAAACGGTGTCACCTATTTATCCGGCTCATGTTCGATTAAAAGCTACCTGCACCACAAATATACATCGCACTTTTGGTCAAGAACAGCATCGCTCCCATTACCGAGTTGAAATCAAGTTAAACACCCAATTTTCTAAATTTAATTGAGCACATTTTCCGCATTATCTGAAATGAAGAACGCGTGTTTCGATTTCCAGGTCATTCAGAAAAGTTCTACGTGGATAGCGTACTTCGTTGACAGGAAGAACGCGGAGGAAGCGCGTGCAATACCGCGAGCTTCATCAAACTAGCGTGAAGAAAGGCAAGTATACAAAGCGGTCTATTGAACTCGAGCTGGTGAGTGCCTTCCTCTCCGAATGGAAGGAATAAAGTTGGGTTTCTTACCTTGACTGAAGAGAGACGTGTGGATCCGAGCTTCCTATTGATAAGACAGGTAATAATGAACCATGGCTACCAGCGATAGGACGCCCAACGGAATCTACTGATCAATGGTACGCCCAAACGTCGCTACGATGACTTCGATAATTTCAGCGGTAATACGGGGAAGACAAAGTAAGGGTGTCGGTCCGGTTGGCCGAGTACATGTCGGATCGATCAGCCGGCGAATTCTCTCATCTCATCCGTCATGACGCCTGCTGAGTCGATGCGGTCCCCAACACCTCGACCCCAGCGACCTACCCACACCAGAATCACCCGTCTTTCCTATAGCCAGACTTCCACAAAGAATCACTCATCAACTGACATAAAAAAATACCAGGAATAATGAAAGTCGGCTGGGCGAGTGAGGTCTAATTGCGCTTCAAAGGAGCTGTCGTTGCGCCACCTACTGGTTAATGTCCGGGTCCAAGATCAGAGATTGGAAGAGGTCACTGTGGCCATGGTTCGAGATGCAAGTGAGCAGGACGCGAGTGACTTGATGCTTCTGCTTCGTTGACTTGGGTTGATGAAAGTGGTAGAATCTCAAACACGTTGGAGTCGCAATGTACGATAATGAACGCCGCAGAAGCAGGATACTTGTACGTTGGGGATCCCCGTGCCCACCTGCCCAGGCCGATGCTCGTTGCCAAGTCGTCAATCGTCGCCGCTGTGGGCAAAAAGGTGGCGGTGCCACAAGCTCTATTAGATGAGCATGATGAAGTCCACCGGCAGCCTACTATCCGATCTGACACGTTGATAGGTTATTGTACTCGGTGAGGGTTTTCTCCTATGTTTGTCTTTCATCCTTAGCTAAAGCCACATTCAATCAGATAATCTAATCTCATATGCTTGGGTTTTAATGATTATGTCTGCCATTGTGTGACGAGGGTGAGTATCCCTGGATAGATTGACATATTGTCATGCCATGACAATATGAGCAACTTCTTCGTACGGAGATCATAAGCCGACGAATGGGCCAAGTAGTACGTGTTATCAACGGATCACATACGCCATGCTAACCTGCACCAACTATTACTTTTAGATCTAGACCAAAGTCACGGTTCGACCCTCGCCGCTTGCGGCTGATAATCCTCCAGCTTTCTCCAAGTCCCATTATCTTCGCATGCGTGAGCATCGTGAAATCTGACGGAAAACAGAGAACTCACAACGTGGATGTGACTCGTGAAGCGTCTAATTTCCTCTTCGGGCTCTGTCAGTCTTGTCGACGCGTCTTTTTTTACGTTCTGGCTAGATCAATCACAATGACAATCGGACGGCTTCAATACTTCATGATAACGCTCAGGGTAGGAATGGTTCTGAGAGCGATACCGGTGCTGGTACTATTCCTAATTACGTGCTCCTGTCCTATGCCGCATACACCACTCGCTTGCAGGCCCATGTTCAGGAGCATCATCTATACTCACCGAGGTGGCTTGGAGGCTCATCGATGATCGATATCAGTTACCGTTGTTCATTTCGGTGGGTTTCATAAGAGAGCGCCCCACAACCATTAGCGCTTACATATCGTAAAAGGATTTGAATGGCTCCGCGAAACTTCCTACACAGAGGCCTCATAAGGGTCAAATGTCTATACGCCTGCCGGCTCCAGGAGTGCAGGAGACTACTGGACAATGATATAGGTGAGCACTGACAAATACACTTGAGCTTATTTTGAACCTGAAAGGCAGATAAAACAAACCATGGAAAAGTAACATACACCGTCGCTGGATACACGGTAATGAAACCCGAGACTTCGCACACGTACAAGGTTTATCAAGAGTTCCATCACTGGTCATCGATATTCATTCTTGCCCTCCTTTCGTTTGAAAAATTGATCGATGTCGCTTTCTCAGCAATTGGCAAGTGAACATCGCTACTTAAATACCGAGATTCTTTGCTTATCACCCTAACTTCACGATGAGCTCAACGCCAACGAAGGATCTTGGCTTTATCCCTATCCCTCGCAAACTCCGCTACGACCCAGCACGGCCCTTTAAGTTCGGTATTGGACTCAATGTTCTTTTCGCGTTCGCGTGCACATTTAGTAAGTACGTGAGTCAGATTGTGTAGCAGCTGACGCTCATCATTGGATAGTGGCGGCAAATTTATTCTACTGCCTGCCATTGTTAAGTGAGTTCGCCTCCTTGGAATGGGCTATAGGTTCTGAGATCTGCCCCAGTTCAATTCTCTGAATCTTTCGGAGTGTCGTATTTTGGTTCCTCAAGGTGCGTTATGCCGTCTTCTGGCGCAGGGTCGCCTAACACGTTCATTTAGAGCTCCCACCCTCCTTCAGGCCGGGTTCGTTCTCTAATTATCTACTTCAGTTGCAACGCCGCCCACCCCATAACTAGATACGCTACAGGTCTCTTTGTCCTCGCACCACTAGGAGATATTATCCGACGCCGGCAGCTCCTTCTCGGAGTCTTCATCTGCTCCATTACCCTCACCTTCACCCTCGCTCTCGTCCGTAACTGGGCCGCATTCCTCGTCGTGTCCTTCTTTGCAGGCGCACTGAATATTGTACCCCCAATTCTTCTCCCCCTCGCAGCGGACATAGCCCCTTCTTCCCAGCGCGCCTTTGTCGTATCAATCATCGTCTCCGGATTGATCATGGGGATCCTCATCGCCCGAGTCGTTGCTGGAGTGATAGCTCAGTTTTCCCAGTGGCGAGTGGTCTATTACTTTGCGGTAGGCGTCCAGTGCGCTGTGTTGGTCGCGTGTTACGTGATGGTCCCGGATTACCCGGCCAAAAATGCAGATAATCTGGGGTACTGGGGACTTATTAAGTCTATGGTGTTATTTGCAGTTGGGGAGCCGCAGCTGATTCAGGTCTGTTTGGTGATTCGGAATTTCTGTGTTATGCTCACCGTTCACTACAGGCTTGCCTCGTTAACTTACTTTCCTCAGCGGGTCTGTCAAACTTTTGGGTCACATTGACATTCCTGCTGGGGGGTCCGCCGTATAACTATTCTACGTAAGTATTTTTCCTACAGGAAGGATCAAAGCACATAAATATTCCTCTCAGGTTACTCATTGGGCTTTTCGGAGTCATTGGTATATTCGGGGTATGTATGACACCCCTCAGTGAGTTGCTTTCGCGTTACTTCGAAGCCTGTGATTTTCTTGTCCTCATCACTGCAACAGCCGGTCGACTGATCGACAAACTACATCCATGGCATGGCTCGATTCTGGGCTCTATACTTTATGGGTGCTTCCAGCTGCTTTTGGTCGGCGCGGCTGGAATCCATGTTGCTCCTGTCAGTCATCTTACCAATGGCCTTTAATTTGCGCTGATTTAAGAAAAAATAAAACAAGGTAATCGTGGCTACACTAGGAATAGACGTATTTTGTCGGATGCTACAAGTTTCGCTTCAAATGTCGATATTCAGGTTAGTCTATGAATCTCTAGTGATATATCTGGACTCCGAGATACCCGCTACAGCATCTCCGCAGCCGCTACAACACGTTTGAATGCCATCTCCCTTATATGGGTGAGTGGCCGTCTTGACCTTCTCTATATTATTCTTATCGCATGTACCTTCAGGTTTTCCTTGGGCAAGTTATGGGCGCAGATGTGGGTTCGCGTGTATTTTTGGAGTATGGGTGGAGAGCAGGCGCAGGCTTATCACTCGGTTGGACCGGGCTCGGCCTCTTTATCCTTCTCGTGCGTGGACCTCATTGTAGACGTAGGACGTGGTTTGGATATGAGGGTGGATTTGGTGCTGAGAAGAATGCCGAACAGACGGACGGGGAGATAGGTGAGAAGGGAAGTGATCATAGTGTTTTGGACAACAGTCCTCATACGTAGATATCATTCCGAGCGCCTATCGTACCAATTACTACGCCCACAATTTAAAAAAAAGTAGAGACCTGAATCTCTATGTATGACCCTGAAGGGAGCCGCCGGCGTGCCAACAGATCTAAATCCCGGTTTACCGGCTTGCCGTTGGCAGTTGTGACTCACACTGATGTTCAGTTATTTTCACTGATTTTCACTAGTCCCTTGTCTCCCACTTGAAATATTCTTGATGCGCATTGTGCAATCCTTTTCTCTAAAAGTCTATCACCAAAGTAAGCACATAATCTACACCCACAATAACTAATGTTGAACATTCCTCTGGTAGCGATAGTGAAGTGTCAGCTGCGGCATCTCCAAATCCAGTAGCGGCGGAAGCCGGGTCCCCGATTCTTTTCTTTTCTTGATTCATTTTCAAAAGATAGCTAAATAAGTTGCTCCCTTGCACAATATAGAATTTTCTCACTTAATGGAGTTCAGACATACTTGAAAAAAAAAAAAACACTGTACATTGTAAATGACATGCATGAATCTAATACACTGGTTGGTTGCAGGGAAAAAATTTGCTCTGCAGCACTCACATTTTCCCCTGCAATCTCAGGCAGCTACAAAATAAGTAATAGTGGAGGAGGAAGATATTTATTTTGGTCTATGTCCCTGAGAAGGAAACTGACCAGAGTCCATACTTAGTACTACACAAATAGTGCTATGGTACTGAACACTCTCTGGGCCAAACTGATTCAGCTTAGCCCCCATAAGGCATGGCCTCTTAGAACTGACTTCAGAGGTGTGACTACTAACTACTACTACATTGGTTCATGTTAGTACAACGATAACTGTATGATAAAGTAAGTAAGAAATGGTATCTGGGTAGGTAAGTTAAGGATATGCACCTCAGTCAGACACACATTGATATGGTGAACGACTGAGGTGCATTTGAAGTGATCAGCCATGGTTAATGGCTCGAGTTAGGAGAACTGGGATCTAAATATAGGTAATAAGTCAACTAAATGAATAAACAGCAGTATAGGCTGAATCCTCAACACTCCCCCTGAAGCCTATACCTCATAACCTAAACCCTGGTCATCCCCATATGTCTTAATAGAGTAAGCATGTGAGGCTTTGGAATGATCTTTGTGAAGATATTGGCTAGATTGTCCTCTGAGGGAATGTTGTGATATGGGGGATCAGTTCATCTTTCATACATACACATGCTGTGTCGAGCCAGTAGTATTGTGCTTGGCTGAGCTCTGCAAACGCATGAGGATGTACACTACAGTACCTACTTATATACTAAAAGACTATCTACTAGAATCTTCTATACTTTTCCTATATCTTCTTTCTTAATCAGCATCTTCGGCATGATGCCGGATTGCCATATTCCAACAGGGAATATATCGGATGTCGAGCTCCCGAAGCTGAACTGCATCACGAATCCAATGATAATCCATTACAAAGTGCTTCGATTTCCTGTGGCCCTTCGTGCTTTGAGTCAGATTGATGGCCGAATTGTTGTCGCAGTTTAACAGGTATGGCCTGTCTTTGTAGATCTCCAGCTCATCTAGGAATGAACCCATCCATGTGGATTGCCTGCCCCCATGTACCATAGCAACGTACTCTGCCTCAGACATAGAGAGAGCAACTTGCTTTTGGGACCTTGAGCTTCATGATACAGGACCACCTGCCATGGTAAACACATATCCCATCATGGACTTCCCAGTGGTTCTGTCATCTCCATGTGACGAGTCGACATATCCAATTGGCATTAGTCCATCATCTTCATCGGTGCCACGTTGATAGGTAATTCAGTATTCAAGGGTGCCTTTAAGGTATCCTAAGACATGCATTGCTCTGTTCCAATGGATAGGTCATGGATCGGATGTGTAGCACTGAAGGTAGTTCATTGCAAATGCAATATCTGGTCTCGTACCATTAGATATGTGGTTTAATGATCCTAAGACAGCGCGATAGTCTTTGTCGGCCATAAACTCTTTGTCTTCTGCAGGGATAGGACGTGGTTGTGTTTCAAGATTCATCAGGCTTCCAACTGGTAGTGGAGTCGACTTTGGTTTACATTCTGCCATGCCAAACACCTTGAGGGTCTTGAGAATCAGATTTTTCTGATGAAGAGAGATAGCCCCATTAGAGTCATCAAATTCGATGGTCATTCCAAGGATGCTGTTGTGATGGCCTAGGTCTTTGATCTCGTAAATGCTTCCTATCTCCTTTTGGACTCGTACACCCTCTTCATGAAATGCCAAAGCTCCTGACACGTCGTCTGTGTATATGCACGTATATGTCTTCTGCCCTTCTCTCTTGAGTAGCTGCACACATGGATCTGCTCAGAACTGTCTGTGTCCTTGACTCGTCAGTGTCTGATTGAGCTCATGGAACCATGCATTCTCTGCATTCATAGTTCCATACATAGCTCTTAGCATCTGCAAGACGTATTCTGGCCCTTTCAGATAATCATGAGTGACGACATCTTCATATCCCTTTGGAAGTGCAACGTAGTTCTCCCCTTGTGGCTCCGCATTAAGGTATGCGCCGATGAAGTCAATAAGCCAGAATTCAAGTCCATGGGCAGCAACGATTGCGAAGAACATTCATATGGATTCATATCAGACAACAGCAGCAAATGAGTCGTAATAGTGGATTCCTTTAATCTGAGTGAAGCCTTTCACAACCAGCCATGCTCGACGTTTGAGTAAATCCCCGGTATATCCATCAATTTTGTTGTCGAATACCCATCAATTATCAATGACTTTCATCCACGGCTCACGGGGTACAACTCACCAAACATCTCATTCTTCCATATGGCGTATTTCTGCATCCATCACTGGTGTCCAGATATTTGGCTTGGTCAGGGCCTGCTTGTAGTTATCTGGCACCCACATATCTTTCCTGTCAATGATGCTTGATATTTCTGAAGCTTTCATCGCAATAATATCTTCTATATCATCTTCATCCTCGACTAATGGGACATCCCCATCATGTGCCTAATTCCTTCTGTGGGCATGAGCGTTTTCTTCCTGTTTTAGGTATTCAGTTGATTCTATTATCGCTCATGTTGGCTTTGGTATGCATGTTGGGCGGTCTGGGTGGTCATGCACTGGAATTTGTTGTGGTGGCAGGTCTGTGTTTTGGGTTCAAATTGGATTTTGATTTACTCGAATTGAAATTCTCAATCGATCTCACAAATTAGGGTGTTGTTTTTTGATCGGATTTTTGATTGATGCTGTTTCTTCGATCGTCTGGAGCAATGGTTCATCATTCTCCCCCTCATGAGAAGAAACAGTACATGTCAGAGCCAACTCCTCAAATATGACATCACGGGAAATGATGATCTTGTTCCCAGGGACGTCATCAAGTACAATTTGGTATGATCCATGACCCACAAGTCCAATGAATCGGCCCTTCTGATCTCTGGGACTCAGTTTGCTATGTCCCTTAGCTGCAGGTATCTTAGCATAGCATGTCAACCCCCATGCCCATAAGTGGTGAACCGTTTGTTTCTTTCCGCTCCAGACCTCTTCAGGCACTTTCCCCGGGTGCCAAGAAGTTGGTAGCAGATTTGCCACCTTAACAGCATAGTCGCATGCCTCGGCCCACCAACCATGTGCCATTTTTGCTTCGAGTAGAAGAATCCAGACTGATCCAAATATCACCCCAAAAGTCCATTCCGCAACCCCGTTTGCTGCTGATGAATATGGCGCCATGAATTCAATCAAGACTCCCCGTTTTGTCACCCATGTTTGCCACAAGCCACAATCAAACTCGTTGTCACACCGCAGCTTCTTCAATTTCTTCCCCGTCTGCCTTTCTGCCATGCTCACAAATTGTTCTAGCGTCTCTATGGTTGTCTCTGCTCTCCGATCAGACAGATAGTATGGTGAACATCGTGAGGATGCATTGTCAACAAAGATCATGGCATACTGTGAGCCACCAACAGACTTTGAACATGCAGAGCCCCAGATATCAAGCATGACTCTCCCAAGTACTTCAGTTTCAGGCTCAACACTAGCATCAAATGGCCGTCTTTTCTGATTCCCAAGGATACATGGCTCGCATTTGCCTGGTGCCTGCTGCTCGTGCTTCATGTTCAGCCCATCAACAAGAGCTCCTTTGGATAAGGCTTTGATTTGGTCAACACCAAAGTGAGCAAACCGCATGTGTCATGTTTCAATCAGGACTGAATGTTCTAGAGACCTTGCTGCCAACGTGGTGTACTCATTGTCACACATTAGTTCGCAGTCGATTTTGTATAGATCATTGAACATTGAGGCAGTAAATTGGGCCTTGCCGCCTGGGTCTACAAAATCGGCCTTCCCCTCGCCGAATGTTACTTTCCATCCTTCCTTGTCGAGGTGGCTTATTGACAGCAGGTTTGCAGACATGTCCGGACAGTGCAAAGTTTTGCCGAAGGTGATAATTTTCTTGGTTCCTCCACTCATCGATTTCATAGCAACAGTTCCAGTCCCAAGCACTTTCAGTGCTGTGCCAACTTTCAACGAAGTTCCAGATGTTTCAAGCAGGATATAGTTGAAAAAGTGAGCTCTGTTTTGCACGAAGTGAGTCGAAGCTCCTGAGTCACCATACATCCGTGATGTGTCTAGCCCGGGATCACGACTATTAACAACCCAGGCCATATCCTCAACCACATCCCGGTTCACTTCCTACAACACTTTGTTCTTGACGTATGCATTCAATGCAATGACATTGGTTGTGATTGAGCCAGAATCAGGCTGACTAGTGGTCGCAAGATTAGCCGCTCCACCCAGAAGTGGGGCATCCCATTTTCCTTTCCACCAAGGAGGGTATTGCCCCCGACATCCTCCTCCTAACTTCCAACATTCTTCAAGGGTGTGACCAACACCCTTGCAGTTGTCGTTGGCTGGGTGAGACTTGTCCGAATGGTTTGTGTTGTTGTTCTTCTTGACAGTGAGGTTCTGTACTTGGAGAGTAAGTGCTTGGACCGATGCTTGTAACGCTTGGACTGAGTCCCCCTGTGTAGAGATGCTTCCGCCTGCGGCCTTCTGTCCTACAACTCGTTCACTGTGGGCAATGAGACAGGCTGTTATCACAGTCAGGCTCTTCTTGGCGTAGAGGGTACTGACAATGGAGTCCCAGGATTCAGGGAATGAGTCGAGAAGGGTGGTCTTGAACTGGTCGTCATTTATATTTGCACCAGCATCATTAGCTTCCTTCCTGAGTTTCCTCATCTTTTCAATATATCCCCCATCTCTGCTAACCTTTTCTCCTTCCTCGTAAACCATTGCCTTCAATGTCTTTTCTCTTTGGCTTCGAATAAGATCTGAATATGCGCCATATTCAGCCTTGAGATGTGCCCAAGCCTTGTGAGATGGCTTGAGAGGGTTGAGTCCAAAGCCGTAGACATCCTTGACGTTGTAAATGATAGATGCCAGTGCGACACTTTCATGCTGGATGTATTCGAGTTGATTTGGAGTGGTGCTGTTCACAGGGGTATTTTGTTACGATTTTCTCACTTATCTTATCTTATCGGTCGGCGCTTATCCATATCTTATCTTATCTCAAGCGCCTATCACCGTAACCACGACTATAACGGACCGCATCAGCAATTGTACTATGGACAACTACGGCTCGCGACCAACGCTCGCCTTTCTCATGTTCCCCCTTGTATTCCGCACGACAACCACGGACAAGCATTCTATTCATAGCACAGGACTTTTCGTATATAAGTAGCGTAGCTCTCGCTGTATGTTCCCCAGCTTCGAGCTAAAGTTTAATTCACACCGAACTTAGCTAGTTGACTCAGCCTCAGACTAAGACCTTAGTCCGACGCTCTTAGTAACCATTCAGTACAGAGACTCCCTGGGTGACTGTTCGAACGCGAAACAGCCCTCGGTTTACTCTTGTTTGGTTTACCCGGAGTTCGGGTCTAACAATTAGCTCGAAGCTTTCCATTCCCTTTCTCCAAGCAGCCACCATTGCTTGTTGAAACCGAATGCCCGTATCATTCCTCAGTCCCGGAATCATTACCGCCTTCTTCCTGACACTCTTTGTCGGGATCTCCGCCCTCTCGTACCTCCTCTATCGGTCCAGGTGGCCGATCGTTTTCTGGTACCACACCCAACGAAACCGTCTACAGCATTGGACGGACCGCACTTTCCGTGCCCCCCGTCTCCCAGCTGTCCCTTTCTACCCCTCGCCCTACGGTCTTCAACGCTATGGCACCACCCAGCCCGACCGATCCGTCACGTCCTTCCCCTCATCGCTCGCGTCCGTACAGCATCCCGAAAGTTGGGAAACTCCTGCGGTCGCTCCGGTCCAAGAAATCGAGATCGACATTGGCGAGCAAGGACACAGCGTCCTTGTTCACGACTCCCCCGTCACTGGCACCCTCGACATCCCCGTCCCTGCCGTACTCGCTGCCTCCTCTACCGCCGACACCGCCTCTACCGCACCACTCCCTACCGGAGGAATGGCTCGAACCCGAGACTCCCTCGATCTATACGAGGTCGCAGCCTCGAGCGGCACCGAACTCCCCCACGACTCCTCCTCGGACAGCGAAAGCGAGCCCTACGTCCCTCAGAGCCCCACTCAGTCAGAATTCGAGGCCTACATCCGTAACCGCCAGACGCGCCCCGATTCCCCTACCATCCCTGTCGCCATCCTCGACCAGGCGCGCCCAATCACCCTCCAGCCCGGACCTTCCATCTGGGCAGAGACGAGCAGAGAAAGAGAGAGACTCGCCGAAGACGAGCTCCTCCGTCTCCGGGGCGTCCAGGTCGACGTCCAAACCGGTCCTACCCCCATCCATGGCACCTCGAACCCCTTTGGCCACACGAGCGCGCCATTACCATCCAGCGCCTCCATAACCTCGGTATCCACAATCAGCAGCAGTACAACGAGTGGCAGTACCGACAGCGGGTCGAGCACGACGCCCGCCAAGCTACTAGCGCGCGCCTACCGGGAGAGGATGAAGAAGACCACAGAAGGCGGCTCCATTGGAACCGCCTCCAAAACATCAGCCGCGAAGACGAGGACTGGTACGCCCAAGACGAGGCAAGGAGGTGGAGAGAGCGCTGGCAGAGGGGCCAGTGGGTCGACACACGACTTGGCGCGAACTACGCACCTCCCCCCCTCGATCAGGACGAGCGGCTTATCTACGGTAACCACTTCAGTACACAATTTGAGTCCCGACGACAGGAGCATATCTGAGAAGGCGCCCGGGATATCACCCACGAGCAGCATAGCGCCATCAGTCAGCGCGCTATCTCTCGAGGTCCAGCAGATCCGCGATCCATGGGAACGCGAATACACGCGGATCTTTATAGGTCACTTATCGGCCCTTACGGAGGACCCGACCTTCCTCGCCTCGAAGATGGGGAGATTGATGAGCAGCCTGAGGCCAGCGGATCCGGAGCGGGAGGATATTATTGAATATTGCGCAACAGAGCGGGCCGTATACGATTTTAATAAAAAGCATCCTGATCGTCCCTATGCAGAGCCCGAAGACTACCAACCACGAAACCCCCCAAAGCCACTCCCCCTCTCCCCGCCACCATGATCCTCTGTGCCGAGAAGCCGGAAAGGCAAAAGCCGAATGTTCGCAGGAGCCAGACCGGAGGACGCAGAAACCTCGAACGCCGGCGGCAATCAGCCACCGCCCATTGTCCCAACTTGGACTGGCTATGATGGAGCCATCAAAGGCTCCCCGCCTCCAGGACGTCACACTAGTCCCTTGGCCCGAGACCCCGACAGCTGGTCACTCCCTCGGGGACCAGGGAAATACCATGACCCCGACGACCCACTCCCCAATCCCGTCGGCCAGATGGCAGAAGATGCGCCTTGGATGGGGTGTAAGCCGGATCTGATGCGAAAGCCCGCCGTCTTCAAAGGCGAGGCCGACGACATCGACCGCTTCCTCACCCATTGCAAAATGTACTTCCAAATGCACGACCCATACATGTATGCCAGCCCCTTCCGAGTCAGCTTTGCCGCCTCTTACTTCACCGGGAAAGCCGAAGAATGGTGGATAATGATCCTCGCAGAACGACAAAGCCATTCTCGCAACAAGTTCCGTCTTCCCAGCTGGGACGACTTCTGCCAAATGATCCGCGACAAGTTCCACGACCATGCAGTAGAAGAAATCCACCAGCAGAAGATGTACGACCTCCGCCTCGGCAAAGGCCTCGCCGACGACTACTTCCAGGCCGTCGAAAAAGAAGCCAAGAAGGCAGGACTCCGAGGCGACACCGGTGCCCACGGACACATGGTCGCCGCCGTCAAGAAAGGCATACCCGACTCCTACACCAAAATCATTTATGATATTGGGGTCGGCATGCCCGAAACATATGACGACTGGAAAACCCGGGTCACCGTCATGAACGAGGCCTGCCAATGCAAGGCCATCGAAGACGGCCTTGGTCACCCCGGTCCCTTCGTCCCCAAGAACAACAACCCCGCCACGAACGCTAACAAAGCAAGTAGTGGCATGACAAGTTCCTCGGGGGACAAAAAGACTGGTACTGGTGTCACCTACGGCGGTCGAGGACAAGCCATGGATATCGACGCGCTTAGGTCGGAGGGGAAATGTTTCAGATGCAAGCAGAAAGGTCACATTAGCAAGAACTGCCCGCTACAGAGTTGGAACAAAGACAAGAAGAAAGAGGAGAATCGGGCCGTAACCATGGAGCCCGCCACCGAATCTAAAATAGAGGAGGTAAAAGATGGCGCCGAGAAGTAAAAGGTTCTACTTGCTCGGCGAAGGACTTATCTGGTACGAGGAACAATATCGCTGGTCGGACTCATAGCCCTTTTGTAGTTACGCCTTATGTTGATACGATAAATACGCATTCAAATATACCCGCATTAACCGTTCCAAAACCAGACAAGCAAGAACCTAAAGAAAAAACAACATCCGAGCCCGCTGTGGGGGAAGGGACATGCCAGGTAGCGCTGGAGCCTTCAAAACGAGTACTAGGACTCGGGTCGGAATCAAGTAGACGGGACGCCCTCGGGCCTCTGAAGTCGAAAGATTCAGCGTCTTCTTTGAAGACCAAGACACTCCCCGCAAGGACCAATGCGGAGAATCTCAAGCGCCCGCTCAGGGCCAAGTCCACAGAGTCCGACTCTCTGGGGCACGGGGCAGAGAGCCCCAAAAAGGTAACCATGATTGAAGTCCTGGACGAAGAAGACAATACCGCCTTCAAAATCTATCAAGCAAAGGAAACCAAAATTCATCTACCCCCGCCCACTGAGGAGACCCAGCCCACAGCTGAGAAGGTCCCACCAGGATGGATGAAACTGTTCAAAACCGAGTGGACGTGGAGGGCCATCCGAGATGCCAAAGACGAATCTGCCGCCAGGTCAGTGCTCCTTAACTGGATACACAGGACCAGGGCCGAAGAGGTAGTCGACAATCTCTTGGAAGGGCTCCGCCGCGCCCAGCGGACAAATGCGCTTGAATGGTTGGATGAACTCAGGAAGCCTAAACACTACCTGATTCGTTCCCAGACCACCTCCAAATGAGACCTTAAAATCCCGCTTAAAGTCGAAACCGCCGATAACCGAACTATCAACGCCACCGCCCTCCTAGACAGCGGGTGTACGGGCAGCTCAATTCACAGCGAGTTTGTCAAAACCCACAACATCCCTGTCTACAAGACCGCTAGCCCCATTCCAATCTATAACGCAGACGGTTCTCGTAACAAGGCTGGAGAAATCACTGAGTTCGCAGAACTAAGGCTCACCATTGGCGACCATAACGAGAGGATCGACCTCGCCGTCGTCAACCTTGGTTCTAAAGAGATCTTCCTTGGTCACGATTGGCTCGTTCGCCACAACCCACTTATCGACTGGAGCACAGGCAAGATCACCTTTGCCAGATGCCACTGTGCCAAGAACCCCTTCCCCCTACCGGACTCAGATCCTGACGACTGGTGGGATGAAGAACTCGAAGAAGGCGACCGCATCCTTGCCGTGGACTTTGAGGAAGCCATTGAAATCCGCGCAATCCATAAGGCGAACGAGCTCGCCGCAAAAGCCAATGAAGGAAAGGAGAAGAAAACCTTTGAGAAGATGGTCCCAGCTACATATCGCGACTTTGCGGACCTCTTCGAGAAGGAAAACTTCGACGAGCTCCCCATGTGAAAACCTTGGGACCATGCCATCGAACTTGTCCCGAACGCCAAAAACACTCTTGACTGCAAAGTGTACCCCCTAAACTGCACCGAGCAGGAGGAGCTTGACAAGTTCCTTGACGAAAACCTTGCCACTGGACAAATCTGACCGTCCAAGTCCCCTATGGCCTCTCCCTTCTTCTTCGTCAAAAAGAAGGATGGGAAGCTACGCCCTGTCCAGGACTATCGCAAGCTTAACGAAATGACCATCAAAAATCGTTACCCCTTACCCCTCATCGCCGAGCTCATGGACAAACTGGGAAGTGCCAAGTACTTCACTAAGCTCGACGTGCGATGGGGGTACAACAATATTCGCATCAAAAAGGACGACGAATGGAAGGCCGCGTTCAGAACGAACCGTGGCCTGTTCGAACCCACCGTCATGTTCTTCGGTCTTACCAATTCACCCGCCACGTTCCAATGGATGATGAACGACATCTTTAAAGACCTCATCGCCTCCGGCAAGGTTACCGTATACCTTGACGACATCCTGATCTTTTCGAAGACTCTAGAAGAGCATCGACAGATCACTCGCAAAGTTCTTGCGCTCCTCAGGAAACACAAGCTATTCCTGAAGGCCGAGAAATGTGAGTTCGAGGTACTAGAAACAGAGTACCTCGGGGTAATAATTAGCGAAGGATCCATCCGCATGGACCAAGTCAAGATTGCTGGAATCACTGAGTGGCCCGTCCCCAACAAAAAGAAAGAACTTCAATCTTTCTTAGGGTTCACCAACTTCTACCGGCGTTTCATAAAGGGCTACAGCGAAATAGTACGCCCAATGACACGCCTCACCGGAAACGAAGCCTGGACCTGGGGAAACGCGCAGCAAGAGGCCTTCGACAAGCTTAAGGCCCATCTTGCCCAGGACGTTGTATTGGCGATCCCAACCGAGGCCGGGAAGTTCAGAGTGGAAGCAGACGCGAGCGAAGGCGCTATTGGCGCCGTCCTATCCCAGGAGCAGGAAGGAAAGTGGAGACCAGTCGCGTTCTTGTCCAAAGCCTTAACGGCCACAGAACGCAACTACGAGATTTATGACAAGGAGCTACTTGCCATAATGCTCACCCTCAAGGAGTGGAGACACTACCTCATGGGTGCAGCAGTCGACATCGAAATCTGGATGGACCACCAGAACCTCCAGTATTTCCGAAAACCCCAGAAACTTAATCACAGACAGGCGCGATGGGTAACTGAACTCGCCGAATACCACTTCACCCTCCATCACAAGCCAGGAACGGCAAACAAGAAGGCCAATCTCTTGTCACGACACGCCGACCATGACCAAGGACATGATGACAACAACGAAGTCATTGTCCTCAAAGCCGAATATTTCCGAGCATTAATCATGCCCACCACCGACGAATCCCACGAGCGCATCAAGAGCGTGACACGAGATCACCAGAAATGGGATCAAGGAATCGCGAAGTCGCTCAATCACGAAAAGGGCATCAAGGAGAAGGACGGTCTTTTATACTACGACGAAAGGATATATGTACCCTGCGATCATGCAGTACGGGGAGAAATCATCTCGCATTGCCACGATCATATCACTGCAGGACACCCTGGAGTAGAAAAGACTAAAGAACTCGTCCTAAGAGACTATTGGTGGCCAAAGATCAGAAAGGACGTCCAAACTTATGTCCAAGCCTGTGAAACTTGCGCCCGCACCAAGTCCAGCACTCAAGCCAAACGGGCCCCTCTTCATCCAAACGAAGTTCCCTCCAAGCCCTGGACCCATATCTCAGTCGACATGATCACCGGTCTCCCAGAATCCAACGGCCACGACGCTATCCTCGTCATCGTCGACCGCTTCTCTAAAGACATCATTCCCGTCGCCTGCAACGTTGAACTTTCGTCAGAAGGATGGGCGAAAATCCTCCGAGACGAGGTATATGCCAAACACGGCATGCCCGTCACCATCATCTCCGACCGAGGACCCCAATTTGTCTCGAAATTCCTGGAAGACCTCTATGGCATGCTTAACATCAAAAGCAATGCTTCAACAGCCTTTCACCCCCAGACTGACGGACAAACTGAACGCGTCAATCAAGAGATCGAAAAATACCTCCGCCTCGTCATTAATCATCATCAAAATGACTGGGCAGAATGGCTATCAATCTGTGCTTTCCAGCACAACAATCGCATACACTCGGCCACGGGCAAGAGTCCATTCCAAGTCCTATATGGACGTCATCCCCGAGTCGCCCCCGACTCCAGATCGCACGCTACCCTCCGCACTCCCGCGTCGGAAACCTTCCACGACCAAATGAAAAGCATCCACGCGGAAACCGAGGCCACCCTAATCAAGGCCGCCGAACAAATGAAGACCCAATACGACAAGAAGAAGAGAGCCGCTATTGAGTATCAGATCGGAACCAAGGTCTGGCTCGATACGACAAACCTTCATCTCCCCAGACCAAAGAAAAAGCTAGACGACAAACGAGTCGGCCCTTTCCAAATTCTGGAAAAACGCGGCGCTTCAGCATACAAATTGAAGCTTCCCCCTGCAGGGAGAATATATCCCGTCTTCAACGAAACCCTCCTCACGCCGTACACCCCTCCGGCGTTCCCGAATCAGCAACAACCACCACCTCCTCCGCCCGACATCATCATGGGCGAAGAAGAATACGAAGTCGAAGAAATCCTCGACGACAAAACCCGCAAAGTACGAGGAAAGAAGGGGGAAAGGTCCAAAACGGTAACTGATTACCTCGTCAAATGGAAAGGCTACGGTCCCGAAGACAATAAGTGGACCGCAGAAAAATACCTCGGCAACGCAAAAGAAGCAATTGCCGAATACTGGGAGAGGAAAGGAGTGATGATGGTAGACGCAATCGTAATTAACCCCGGCAACGACACAATTATTATCGATGCCCGCTATCAGCAGGAGGACGACAACGACAAAGTAGGACCAGAAGACAACACATGGTACTACCTTATCAAGGTCGCTAGCGCCCAGGCGGAAAAAGGGGGCCAAGAACACAAATGGTTGGACGAGGAATGGAGGCCAGAACCCGAACTCGGGCATCTGAAAGAGCTCATTAAAGATTATTGGTGGGCTAACAAGCAGGACAGCGAAATAGACCCCCCCGACGGAGACGAGTCTTAGGGCAGTCGAGACGCCTGCCTTAACGAGGGGGTAATGTTATGATTTTCTCACTTATCTTATCTTATCGGTCAGCGCTTATCCATATCTTATCTTATCTCAAGCGCCTATCACTGTAACCACGACTATAATGGACCGCATCAGCAATTGTACTACGGACAACTACGGCTCACGACCAACGCTCGCCTTTCTCATGTTCCCCCTTGTATTCCGCACGACAACCACGGACAAGCATTCTATTCATAGCACAGGACTTTTCGTATATAAGTAGCGTAGCTCTCGCTGTATGTTCCCCAGCTTCGAGCTAAAGTTTAATTCACACCGAACTTAGCTAGTTGACTCAGCCTCAGACTAAGACCTTAGTCCGACGCTCTTAGTAACCATTCAGTACAGAGACTCCCTGGGTGACTGTTCGAACGCGAAACAGCCCTCGGTTTACTCTTGTTTGGTTTACCCGGAGTTCGGGTCTAACATATTTGGTTGGGCCACGATTGTGGTCCCAGGTATAGTGACTTTGTTTTCCCAGTAATTAACGAGCCTGCAAGTGTTGCCTTTAGTTAGCATAGCCAATTTGAAGGCAGCCCAATTTTTGCCGTTGAATTTCTCGTCATCCTCAAGCTTGATAGCAAGGATTTGTTGGGTAGTAGTCATTGTATGCACATTCTATGCAGTATATTTAGTCGTTTGGGGAAAAAAAATGTGTGTATCGCCACGCAGGTAAGAACAACGGGAGCCCAGAACCTGTTAGTACAATGATAACTCAGTCAGACACACATTGATATGGTGAACGACTGAATTAATATAAGCTACCTGTTAGTACAACAATAACTGTATGATAAAGTAAGTAAGAAATGGTATCTGGGTAGGTAAGTTAAGGATACACACCTCAGTCAGACACACGTTGATATGGTGAACGACTGAGGTGCGTTTGAAGTGATCAGCCGTGGTTAACAGCTCAAGTTAGGAGAACTGGGATCTAAATATAGGTAATAAGTCAACTAAATCAATAAACGGTGGTATAGGCTGAATCCCCGACAGTTCAATAAGGATCTACTATGAGCTGATCTATGTTGTGTAATGAGGGACCTATTATCAGGAGTAAATGGTCATGATATCTCAAGAGGGAATTCAGATGAGATGATCTGCCCTAAAGAGCCACTGACTCTTGCTCAACCTGTTTCTAGGCATCCTCTCTATCCTGCCTTGCATTGGTGGCAGTTTGGTTGATCCCTCTATAATGCTATGGACCTTCTCACAGATCAGGAATGGGAGCCAGTCTATGACCTCTGCTACTTGTCCACCATCGCCTCCTCATCAGGATACCATTGTCAAGCATGTCTTAGTCTATGCAGTGAACAGCATCAGCAATGTTATGATAAATGATTTTGTTGGAATATGGCAATCTGGCATCATGCTGAAGATGCTGATTAAGAAAGAAGATATAGGAAAAGTATAGAAGATTCTAGTAGATAGTCTTTTAGTATATAAGTAGGTACTGTAGTGTACATCCTCATGCGTTTGCAGAGCTCAGCCAAGTGCAATACTACTGGCTTGACACAGCACATGTACATATGGAAGATGAACTGATCCCCCATATCACAACAGATTTTTGTTTGTGAAGACTATAAAGTACACACATGGATGTTCATGATCACGAAACACAAATCTATTGTACATACACAAACATGCAGCCAATATCCTGTGTAGTCCCAGCACTGTAGTATACAGGACCCCTTTAATACCGATGGATCCCAGAATAAATGAGGCAGCACTCATTGAACCCAATCACTGGCAGTCTCAGTGCCATAGCACTGAGGGCACCTTCAAAAGGACAAAGGGACTCAGTCAACGAGACAACCAAAGCAAGTATGGTTGCTTGCATCCCTAGTAGTCCCAGCAGTGTGGCATACAAGCGCAACGAGATAATCAACATCCCCAGTAATCCCAGTGCTGTAGCATTCAGGACATCTTTAATATGGGATGTGATTTGAGAATCCCCAAAATTCTTCAGGCTCACTGTTAACCCCCAGCACATGAGCATACAGAAGTAACATGTGAGCCTAATATAACACACAATCCCAGTGCTAGAGCATACAGGACAGGGAGTAACCCAAACATGAATGCAAGCATGGCTCTGACAGCAGAAAGAGTCGGACTCAGGGGAAGCACAATTTATTGATAGAAGATCATCAGGCCAAATTACTAAGCTACAGCACCATCAATGAGTGGAGGTGTTTCTCTTATGAGTACCAAGCAGTAATAAGGAATTTGAATCCTCATACTAGAAATGTCTGGCACTCAGAGTGAGAAGGGTTTTGTGAAGAGTCGTCGGTCCTGGTTGGTCCTGGCACAAAAAAGATGTCAAGCTAAGTTTTGATGAATGCAAATGATACAAACCAATACTATGGGTGGTTGGGAAATGCAATTTTTCGATAAATGATTTTCTGTAGCTCGCACATGTGCTCTGCATCCTTAGAAATTTTACACGTATCTTCTTATATGTGTTCTAATGCTAAAATAAAAACTGTTGGGAATTTGGTGGGATAGAGCAATTGTCGGGCGGTGGCCGAGGTGCAAGTGTCAAAAAATCGTGATGTGCAAAATTCTGTCACAACAGACATCACGGATGGATTGTAAGTCCGACAATGCCAGCTGCGGCTTGCTGACAAAGGAACACGCTGGCACTGCCTTCTCGCCGAGCAACAGCGTACCGGACATTGAAACTGTCACGTTCTGTAACGCTGAATCAAATGCATCTCTCATTTTTTGTGCATCCCTCAAGCAATAGGTCCGGAGTTTTTTGTATTGAACTCTTACAATGAGCCTTAATCATACCCCCCAGTCATTCTGAGGCTACTCAACGCTACGAAAGTGAAACCGGAGGCAGCCGGTCCTTACATGGGCCATTTTCATCTAGTTTTTGCTGCCTCTCAAGGCTTCCTCTACCCCTGCAGATAAAATTACTGTGGAGAATTAGTGACATACATTCATTGAAGTGTCACAAAAAATCCGAAGGCTAACGGCCTACTAGAACGTGCAGAAAAACGAAATTTGCACATCGCGATCCATTTGCAGACCGTGACCACCCATAGTAGGGAGAAGTCGGAAAGACAGCCACAACGGCAATCAGCCGGCATGGCAGCCGAAGGGTGCCGGATGCTCGCCAATCACTACAGATTTGTAAGCTAACCCGGAGTATAGCCCCTGTCCAGACAGTTTGGCACTACTCACGACCAGTTACGTTTTTCTATAACCCTCTGTCGTTTCCTCATCCTTCGGAAAGAATCGGGGACGTGCATCCTACCGTCATGAATCTGATGCTTCTATGGATTCTTACGTGCGAAGGCTTACACTTCGGGACTTGCGACGCCGGTCCGGGTCCCGTTTTGTTATACGATTTTACGATGCTTGGTCGCTAGTCGCACGCCACTCATGTTCCAAGATCAAACACCGTATCGTTCTCTGCTTTCATACTGAGAGTGTATCTCGCTGAGGAATAGCCTCATAGTCGACATAAAGATTTGCTTCAACTTCCACTCGCTTGGCCTCAATGAATTAGACTGAGAAAACTAGTTCTCCTCGCAGATCAACGGATTTTTGCTGGATCTATCCATCAAGAGCTTATCGTTCACAGTGCTCCTTTCGGACAAGAATTTTGACACTGTTCTATAAAGGTTTCTCTAACTGTACCTATCCCCATCTGGAGTTCAAACTGAGCGATATTTCACAACCTAGTCCATCCTCTTTCTTCTCCGTCGACCCGAAACTGCGCACAGTTCCACAGTATAAAGCTCAATGGCGCATCTTCATGGACATCACTACCTTCATCCAACAACATCTCATAGTTCTCTCATTAATCATGGCCGAAAACATGATTCGTGAACCGCTCTCTGGCATCGACATCCTCATCGCCGGTCGGTTCAGACCCTTCAACGATGTTTCTTCGCAAGCTGATACACTTCTGTGCAGGTGGAGGCCTCGCTGGCTTGACCGCTGCTATCGAGTGCTACCGCAAAGGTCACAATGTTCGCGTCGTCGAACGTCGACCCGGTCTCGATCCATTTGGCAAGTAACTCAGATCCATACAATCCCCAAAAATTTACGGTCACTCTAGGTGATCTAGTCGCCATCCAACCCAGCGCACTGCGCACCATGGGCAAGTGGCCGGGGTTCGTTAGCCAGCTGTACGAAAACCAATTTGGGCCCGACATCCACATGTACAAGTTTGATGGGACCCTCATTGGAGTATTCCCTAGCTTGGGCGAGTATGACCCGAGTACCGGCGAACGCGCTGTCGCTCTCAGTCGTGTAGAACTCCATCAGGCGTTGCACAAGTACGCGACATCGCTTGGGATCTCCGTCGAGCATGGGATCCATGTTGAAGACTACTCGGAGACCCCCGATAAGGGTTGTGCTATCCTTGCAGATGGCACCAAGCTTGAGGCAGACCTTGTCATCGCTGCCGATGGCGTGGGAGGTAAGGGATGGGGTATCGTGAGCGGGAAAAAGGACCAGCCTATCAGCAGCGGCTACGCAATCTATCGAACGACCTTCCCGCTCGAGTATGCATTGAAGGATCCCCTACTGGCGAAGGTGTACGAAAGCGACAGCTCGCATGGTGCTGCTTACATAGGCTTCAACACCCACATAGTCACCGGCAAGAACAAAAATATCGTTTGCTGGATGATGACTTATCTCGTAAGTACTTTTTTCAATCCCTCCCGGTCGAGTTCTAATAACATACTAGGATGATGGCAACGCGACCGAGGACTGGTCAAAGACTCAGTCTTCTGATTCTGCACTCAAATATGTGAAGGACTGGAGCCCATTTGTTCCAGCTCTCATTAATGCAGTGCCCAACAAGGAAGTCGTTGACTGGAAGCTTATGTGGCGTAACCCCCAGCCCAAGTGGATCTCTCCAATGGGTCGTATCGCCCAGATTGGAGATGCTGCACATAGCCTTCTACCTACTAGCGGCAGTGGTGCGACTATGGCTATGGAGGATGGTTTTACTCTCGCAGCTTGTCTCCACATCAGCGGAAAGGATAAGATCCCTTTGGCTACACAAGTTTATAACAAGCTACGGTATGTTCAGCAATTCTTTTTTGGCTGTTCAGTGCTGATGCGACTCATGTACATATTAGGTTTGAACGCGTCTCTTGTGCTCAAAGGATGGGATTCAAGACGCGTGAAAATTGGCATCACACAGATTGGGACGCTGTATCTAAGAATCCTCAGCTAGTTGGCAAGATCATCGGTTCCTGGCTATCAAAGCATGACTCAGAGAAGTACGCGTACGACAATTATGCTGCGTGCGTGAAACACATCGTGGACGGCACACCTTTTACTAATACCAACACTCCTCCGGGCTACATTTATGAGCCGTGGACGGTTGAAGATTTATTGAAGGCGGCGAGAGAGAAGACTGATGTTCAGGACGCTGGTGATTGGAGTTGAGTTACCCAGCTATATTGTAACTTGTCCGTAGATTCTGTTCCTTTAGATTCCCGGTGTCTGCTATATAACGTGTGTTATCTTGGACTTATCCCGACTTATATCTCCACCGCATCAATAATCCAATGCAAATTGGTATGTTATGACTTGAAGTTGAAGACGGAATTTCCAGACAAGCCCTGCCCTGTCTACTTGTCTAATCCACAAGGATCTCCTCACTTGTTCCATTCAAGTCTCCCGGGGCCTTTGTTTGGCGCAGCATAAAGTCCGGTAGCCGGTCCGCTTCAGCCCTTAGTGCTTCCTTCGAACTACGAGTGCTTAAACTCAAGACTAGTGGTAAGAGCAAAGTATCATTTGTGGTGAACGTGACTGAGAGATATTCATTCACAGACCATACTCCAGGGAAATATGCGGCCGCGTCGCTCGCTTTTACAAATTCCGGCATCGTCCTTGATAGCACTTCCATGGCGTTTATGGCTATGTTCCCCAAAATCCATGAGAGCATCCATATACATCCGTCTCGGGAGGTGGTATAGCGTTCAAGAATGGAATATACAGCGCCTCCCTTTTGGTCTTATGCTCAAACACACTCAAGATAGGCCACCGGAGATTGAAGCGAATAACATCAAATTCGTCCAGGAGAATACAACTATTCCTGTCCCCCGCATTCTTGACGTCCTTCCTGATATACCAAAGGGAACTGCATCAGAGGGTCTGATCCTTATGACAGAGGTGAAGGGTGTAACATTGATTCAGTGGCTCTTCTCAAGGACCACATTTCCGCCCGAGTTCCTCCATTACAGTGAGCTCATCAGAATGCGGACTCTAAAATTCTCGCCACGTTTTGGGATGCGGCCGGTATATTTGAGAACGGATGCTATGAGAAAGAGCTAGAACTAGAACGAGCGCTGTGGCGTAGCACTGGTGACAGTGCTATACATCCAGGCATCTTGCCTGATGATCCTCTCGACGGTACCTCTTCATGAGGACAGGGATGACATATGGTAAGCTTCGATATATATTGCTTTCTGACTTCCTCATGTCTCGACAGAACTTCACACACGAATCATACTCAAATGCAATTGCATGGTCCTGCTTATCTAGTGCGGTGGATATCAGCCAGTTTCGGGCTCAGACAGATTTCGGCGTTTTAAAGAAAGCGCGCCATGATACCTATCGAGTACTTTCGAGTCAGAATGCTATTATGGATGAATTGATGACTGCTTCCGAGCATGAGTTGGAAAGACCCAGTTAAAAGCAGTCGTTATCGATTGGCATATAAGATAGTTCCCAGGGAAATTCTCTGCCCGTTGGCTCCAGCGTCCATCTGCCAAAGAAGAACCCTCAAGGCCAAGAATGTGAGCTTCTAGCACCAAGTTTCCGTGTCCATGCAAACTAATGCAATTTCTTAGGCAGAAAAACGAAATTTACGCTGTGCTCAGTGTTTTTGCGGGTAGTCCAAGATATCACTGGGCGTTATACTTGGTCACGGTGAGTGTTTATAATACCATAAACGATAGCTCCCTGATGAACTGTAGGACGCGGAGACCGGGATTAAGATCCACATTACCATAATGAGTGGCGACTGGGCATACGAAAGTCGTCATTGGTCTGGTCCGGTCCGGCTTCCAAATTCGCCGTCACGTTCACGAAGATCGGGCGCATGCCCCCCGATTGGGATCTTAACTTCCTTGAATATTATTTGTCCAGGATTCCTATGACCGTACCAGAAGTGGATCGTGCAAGAGAGCCCTCATTTACCTGCAGAGTTTGGTTCAGAGAAGCCATTCGTACCTTGCATAATGCCCAGATGTTTGTCAAGTGTCCCGATGTAGACGCACTTGAGGCCGACCTCTTGTTTAAAGCTGATGCGGCGCGCCAATACTATGTCATGACACTGTCAGCACGATATCCGGAGACGATAGAAGCTGAATCGTGGTCTTGATCAGCTCAGTTCCTTTAAACAATAGCTGTGACGAACTTGTGTACAATGTTATAGATTGACTATATGGCATGCAGAACCGAAGTTCTCCTGAGTGAAAAGGGCGCTAGTACTCGGAGAGGGACATGTCCACATGCCGACTCGGGTCTCCATGCGAGGCACGTAAAGACGCGTTCAAATTCTACAGCTGGTACTAGCGATATCAATTTGCACGCTGGGTAAGGAGGAGACAAATCAGAAGATTCAGCTCGTCACGGCTTTATCATCAATCACATCTATCTTTGATCCTGTAGCTTTGAAGACGCCATGTCAGCAAGTCCAAGACTGCAAGAAAACGTGACTCTCACGGCGAGGTAAGTCGTACGAACGAGTTGCTAGACTGGTAGGTACTGCTGTGAAATCTCTGAGGATAAATGAATGATTACCGTGTTCCTTGGATCGAACAAGAGAACCCTTGCACTTGCCGCGAGGTCGCAGCTGAAACATGGATCGGCCTCGACTAAGCCCTCGAGCCTCTGATTGATTGTGTCGGTCTGATTTTGCCAGGCAGATTTCTTGCCGAGGAATTTGGAATTTTGCTGGAGGCGTGGAGAGCAGAGCATACCCGGATTCCGACTGTTGATTGGGGTCAATCAGGACGGATTGGGAAGCAGATAAGGGGGAGGACTGGTTCAACATTATTATGAGTATGGTGATGACATGCTTGACTGGGAATGGCGTACCCATGATCGAGTCGCACGCGAGCTGGAACACGCCCTATCGCTCCTTTATCCCACGTGAGTCACCAGCGTTCAGGGATGACCCAATAGTAGTCTTCCTTGTCGTATGGAAGGTAATTGACTCAATTTCATGTACACGGAAACTTAAGGACCGGCGGAAGTCCACAAGTCGCATCAAATAACTTGCAGAGGGTCTAGACGGGAGCATACTCCACCGACTCTGGTTATGCATACAGCGTCGACCTGATGCGCCTTCCGGTGGGGAACGTCCTTCAATAAATCGACGTTCTCGATTGCGAGGGAAGTGAGGGAAGGAACAGAATAGACCAAGCTGTTCAAAGCGTGTGATTGTACGAGAGCGTGGACAAGACAAATAAACGGAGTTGACTAGTAGATACATATCCACCGCCGGCCGCAGGGGTCCTTTCGACCGTGTAACAGAGGGTGTCGCTTCTCTCGATGGGATGGCGTGGCAGTAGCGGGTGTTCTACAGCATGAGGATGCAGTCTATGAGAACAACGACTTCGGAGGAATGCACTCGATCCACAGGACATTTGAAGATGACGCCACCTCGAGCTCAACAGACCACTTTTCATACTTTCCTTTTTTCACACTCGTCTGATGGAGCTTGCGGCGCTGCACGCAGGCTTCCTCCGCCTTCTTCCCTGCAGCAGCAACGACTGACGACTTAGCATCGAGCGTCGGTTTGGGCACGGGGATCCTTAACGTTCGCGTATCCTGTCTCTGCGGCGTGATGGAAGGAAGTTTGGGATCGTATATCGCAGCCTCAACGGGTTTGAGGTTCTATTACTTTTATCAGCCAAAATCCATGAGGAGCTGAAGGACTCACATCCTCTTCGAATACTGTCACCATAAGCATGCTCCCATCTCGAACTCCGACAGTGGCGACTTGTTCCAGCTTCTGACCTAGGACACGGACATTGGCTAGCAGGGCAGGCGTGACTCGTTCAGATGCACGCACAGAGGCGTCAGCGCAGTCCCGTCTGAGCCATTTGACAGTAGACTTCATTTTCTCCTGGCATTTTTCGTGTTCAGCGATATCGGTTGGTTTGGTGAGGGGCTGCTGGGACCCTGGTTGTAAGGTAGATGTTGACTGAGCTTTCTTAGCATAGCTTCACCATTGGTGAAGGGTTGGTCGTGCTAGTAGAGGCCGTATTGAGGGTCTAGCTGTTCATACGACGAGGAAGGACAGACAAGATCGCAGAAGAGTACATTTTGGGTGAAAGGAGCTGCCGGGTTATCGGTCCGGAACCCGAGCCTTTCCCACCAACCACGATGGCGCGACCGACGCACTGTGAGTGTATGCGCTTACTAGCCAATCCCAGACTCACTCTTTTGCAGTTCTGTCGATACCTCTTGGGCAGACTCACCCGACTCTCCGGGCCAGAGTTGCCGATCTCCATGCCGCCCTCAATCTTTCTGCACCAGACTCTACGCTCCTCACAGGTCTTCAACGCCTGCACCTTACCCTTGGTGTTATGAACCTCACCACAGAGTCTCTCCTAACTGCGCTTGACCTCCTTCACCGCCTCCCGACGCTCCTCCTGCTGACAGCCACGCCACCGACGATCACCCTCAACACGCTTGACGTCCTCAAGAAGGGATCCCGCCGTCGCGCTCACGTTTTGTGGGTTGGCCCGTCCCAGCATGAGCCTCTGTTCAACCAAATTAACCAAATCTTTCGTGATGAAGGCTTTATCACCGACACGCGTCCTCTCAAGCTTCATATGACGGTCATGAACAGCAGTTACAGAAGACCCAGGACAAAATGACCTCGGCCGTTTGATTACGATGCTATCTTGCATCAGGCCAGTGTACTATAATGTTTCGACGTGCAAGAGAGCGAGTACGCTGAGCTCTCGATGGCAGTTTTGATGGGCTCGTACGATGCGCCGAGAGTTCACCTTTGCAAGATGGGAAGCTGGGATACGGATGACGCATATGTTAGTTGTGGCAGCGCCCCATTTTCCGAGGAGCTCGTCTAAGCTACTGCCATGCCCCGCCGTGTTCTCTGTGGAATGCCGCTCAGCATCCCTGTCATTCTCCGTCATCTCCCCTTTCCTTTCTCGGCACCATCGCTATCGAATTGAACCCAAAAAATTTTCTACGCCCCTTCCTCTGGTCCAAGGTAAGGAATTCAGTTTCGGCGACACTTGCTTTTAGGCTTTTTCACGATTCCTTTTGTTCTTCTAGAGAATGACTTGAACTTACCCGGTTCAACTGGACGTCGATTAGAGAGCATTCTCTTTCTTCGACATCTCCTGATTCTCACTCGCTTTGAGGTTCTTGGGCGCCATCAAATCATCATTCATTGTTCTCATCTGGTTCTCAAGCACGGCGATAGCGCGGCATCACTGCGATTGCAAGAGGGAGAAACACGATCTCTTCGTCGTCTTCATCTTCACTGATTTCATGGAGTGCTTTCCATTTCGAATGGACAAGCCGAGGCTGTAGTTCTATACCAGTTGTGTTCACTGGGGTTCTCTAGGGATTGGATGCTAAACAGTTACGAACCATGAGCCGGAAAACATTTGGGCATTGTGGACACAAGTATCTATGAGCCTTCTCTCGAATTTTCACATACTTCTGAAGGTCGATGTTAGCCCAATCTTGATGAACGAATGAGCGATGGAAAATGGTAGTCGCCAACAGGTGTACGGGGGTATGACCATCTGAATAGGGATTCGGCGCTTACAACGATCATGAGAATCAGATTGGACCTGCTGATATGTCCTTCTTATAATGGGGACCTGGTAAACACTGCATCGGATACGTGATGTTACAACAGTTATACAGCAATACAGCACTTGGGTCAAAGTGAACATATTCACACCGAGATCGATAGGCGATCAGTGTAGATTATTAAGTTTGGCGCCAAATGTTGGGCATCCACATGTGATGATAGCTTAGCACTGACACTTCGACTGCTGTAATTCCATCCACAGCTTTACACGACGGCCGAATCCTTCTTGACACAGCAAGAAATACAATTCAATAGCTGCCTGTGCACAGGTGCTTCCTGGCCTCCACCCTACACTATCGTTCCTGCCTGCCCCGGTCCCACTCTTGGTTCTACACCTCCTTGAAGGGATATCTCAAGTCTGAAAATTTGCAACAGTGGGTACCATTATTTTACTGACACTAGTTCAAATACTTAGTCCAACGATGGTAGCACTATCTAGAGTTGTACACCAAATGCGTGCGAGGCTAATCAGATCGTTTTGGAAATGCTTGTGCGCCCTCTTCTCAACTCGGCGGGTACGAAAGGATGCAAGATCCAACGCGGACCAGAACATCGATGGAATTGCACCATCAGACTTTCGCGAGGAGATCTTATACCAGAATACGTCAGACGACGGAGGCCGCATCTTGGAGTCGACGCCTACTCCGTTGTCAGAGTTACAATCGGAACAACTCTCAACGTCGTTGGTTGTGGTTTCTCAGGATGGCCCTGTGGACGACGATCCATCTGGTCAGACTGGTGAGGTGTCGGATGATTCTGATTCTGAGAGATTCTGGGAAACTGATTCTGAGGTAAGTCAGTCAGCAATGCAAACAGTGAAGAAGTTGATAACACATTTCCAGTACGACACTCTCCCCAAAGTCACCATCTCCGCCACTATTGAGACGGGCCAAGCAGAATCGAGCATCAAAGTTCGGAAGCAACGAAAGTATACTGGTCGAATGCCTGCCATACCCTCCTCCCTCGCCGACATTCCCTGCGCTACCCTTGGTGTTCAGGGAGTCTTGGATCGACTGAATATCACCCTCGGGACGTCACACACTCTTGACACGTCATCCGTCTTGTCCGTTCTCGAAGACTACATTGCAAAAAACTACGACTTTGGCACTGCTTATGGGCGTCTTCGTAGTGTATGGATCAGAAACAACTTTAATTTCACCATTGAAGACAAACTACGTGCACTTGAAGATAAGGACAAGGAGCGGCGACGAGAAACAGTGGTTAGGGACCTCAATCGAACTCCGCCACCTCGACGCGTGTGGGACCTGTGCAGCAATCGCGTGGTGCCATGGTGGATCGCTGGAGGATGGCCTGATCCGATATCACATGCATGGGTGGATGAGAAGGATCGGATGGATGTGTGGACACCTATCAACGGGAACAAATGGCCCGTGCCCATCCCGAAGGACGCCAGTCTCGATCTCATCCGCATCGAGATGCTGAATCTGGGAGCAGAGCACACGTGGTTGGATGTGCTCTGTTTGAGACAGAAAGGGGGCCCAAGGGAGGATCTGCGCACGGAGGAATGGAAGGTGGATGTGCCAACAATTGGAGAAGTGTATCAGAGGATAGATGTTGTGATCTACCTGAATGGGCTGGGACGGCCATTGAGTTTGAAGGAGGGCGACTTGGAGAGTGATCGCTGTTGGTTTCGACGTGCGTGGACACTTCAGGAGGTCGGCTATGGGAGGACCATTGCTGGGGACACACCAGATGGACCAATGCATGCCAAGCCCGTAGACGACAACGGAAACTACGAGACTGAAATCCTGACAAGCTTTCACAGGCAGCTGAAGCACATGGAGGAGACTGCCCGTCACTACCAACTATTTGAGACACTAGCAGACATGCGGAAGCGCGTGTCAACCAATCCGGTGGACAGAGTCGCAGGACTCACATTCTGTCTACACGTGAACAATGCATACCATGAGAGTGAGACTGTTGAGGAGGCATGGACGGCACTGGTGAACGCAATGCATTCTCATCTGCGCGCGCGGATCCTATTATTCTATCCTGGAGCAGGACTGGGAGGCAAGAAATGGAGACCGACGTGGGAGCAGGTCATGTCCGACCCTCTGCCAGCAGATACCATCTGTTACGGGTCTGTTTACCGTGATGACGAGACGGACGAGGAGTGGTATAAAGGTCCTTGCATTGAACAGGGGTTTGTGCGGGGATTAAATGCGGGATCAGCAGAGGGGCTTGGTCGAGGCGGGGAGTTGGTTGTCAAAGACGCCGACGGGATGCAGCACACTTTCAAAATCCTTGCCACCCACCAATTCCTAATACCCGAAGGTGCATACACACTGCTGGGCGATCTCCATCCATGGTACCCTAAAGAGACGAGGAAGTTTTGGGTAGTTGGCCGAAGCCTTCCAAACTTGCGCTTTGAGAAACTATCTGTAATCACGATACCGGACGAAGGGGAAAGAGAGAGACTGGACCAGTGTGGATTTGTGCAACCGGAGCTTAAAGTCTACCTTCGTTGACTTGGTTCTAACTCCAGGTTAATGTCAATGTTGCCATCTTCATCAGGGATTGACTCGTCAGCGAACGCAGGTAATATTATTTACGGATACTCACCACTACAAGATATAGGCTCCAATGAAATGCACCGGCCATGTTGGTCGAAGTCAGTACGGCATATATATCATTTTTTTTTCCCTGTGGTCAAGTTCGTTCAGTGGGATCTATGCAGCAGAGGGCGAACGCCAATTACATGGAGGCTGTCATGTTGGTCTAATGGGGAAAGAGATGATAAGAGATGTGCCTACAACCCAACGAATACAACGCACAAGGCTCGTGACTGCACAACTTATTGATACACGAGGAGTTTCTCAGTATGCGGTCATACTTAAGGAGCGTGGTAGAATGTTCTGGCCCTAGATGGATTCGTCGGAATTGGTGGATAAACCAATATCCGCAAGAATATCCAAGTTAAAAGATATATATCTTGATAAAATCACAAAGAGCTTCTTGTCAGATTAACCATGGGCCAAGGAGGTAAGCAAACAGAAAACCTATTAAACATCACCCCAAAGAGTTCCCACCCTCGACTAATCCCTGATTCTCCCATCGAAATTGCTTTCTTCAGTGCTTCCTCTATCGACAGGGCCATCGCTTCCATGCTGAAAACGCGCCTCGCTCGTTCCTTCGCCCTTTTCGAAATAGCATCCCTGTCTGCCTCGCCCAAGTTGTCGATCTCCTTCAGGACTTCGGCCCACAGGTCTGCTTGAGGAGCGCGTAACCAGCCTGTACGCTGATCTGCCGGTCCATCAACAACACTTTCGACGGGCCCTCCACTATCACATGCCAACACCAGCAAACCGCATATCATAGCTTCGACAGGAACGATGCCAAAATGCTCATTTGTCGGTGTGTAGAGCAGAGCCTTGCTCAATGAGCTCTTCAGCAGCCAGGAACGCTGGGAAGTAGTGAAATTGAGCAGGAACAGAACATCGGGGTTATCGCGAGTGGTATTCAGAGGGGGGATTTTAACAGCATTGGGAGTAGAAGGGGTGACAATATCGTATCGTAAAGCATGTCTCTTGGCAAGGTCGATTAAGGAATACAAGGTGAGCATGTTGTCTTCAAGCCGAGGGTCATATCCTCCCGCGATTACCAGGCGTGTCCTGGGAGCAAGGCTGGGTAGGACCTGAGCAAAGGATTCAATGGCTAGCGCTGCGTTCTTCTTCTTCTCGAATCGATTCAAAGAGATAAAGGAACGACGGTCACTGAACGATAGTCAGAACAGGTCAGATAAAATAAGACAGCGCCTTACGAAGCTATGGCGACAACGTCGGGATCCGAGGTATCAGCCTCAGCGTCATACGCAGCAATGTTGATACCTGGATACACTACTTTCGGCGTCTTTGAGATAGAGGGGAAATGCGATTTGAATGCGCGCGCAGTAAATGAAGAGTTGGCCAGTATTATGTCCGCTTGTCCTATAAACAGTAAGCAAGGGCAATCGAAAGTGGTCGTGTACGCACGAGTTGTTATTTCTTCCCACCAGTCCATCGGAAATCGGTAGATTCTCTTTAGTAGGCTTCCCTGTTTCTGCATCGCCGACCCTTCGATGAATGCGCCGTTTGCGAGCAATTTGTCCGGAAAATGGCAATAGAGTACAACTCTAGTCTTTCCCAGAATACGAAGGAATGGTATACATGTTGATAGTTGGTCGACGAAGAATACATCATACTTTTTAGATGACCAGAGAATGTGTGCTGTAAGGTGCAATTGCCTAACGTGTGCGAAGAGGATATGTAATTTTCCCTTTAGGGCACGGGGAAATGGGGGTTTGACATTGAACACAGAGAGACTTCCTGATTAATTGAGAGAAGTGTCACGAATAAAATAGATAGTTGCTCACCATCATTAGTTTCCTCGAAGCAGTGGATGGGATCATGGTGAGAGGTGTAAATGTCGACGGAATGGCCCAACCCCTGCAACCCAAGCGCAGCATCCACGACGAGACGATCTGCGCCGCCTACATAGGGACGAGTTGGAAATAAAAGTCAATGAATATTGGAAGCTATACAATTCCGAGATCTGGGTGAAGGAAAGCTACTCTCATGGGGTGAGGGGTACAGACGTAGAATCGGGAAATGGACGAAATGGACACGACTAATCGTGACCGTGACTGTGACCTCACGCGCCGAAAGTGACATCCAACGCGTCCGTTCTGCTGTGCCGCTGACCACCATCTTCTTCACATGCAACGATGAGCTCGGCAAAGACATCGAAGGCAACCAAGGCACAAAATCCATGAGCCTTCATGACTGGTTTGTCGAACAGCCAAGGCAAAATCGGTTCATCTGTAAGTGGTGGTCGTTTTATATCAAGCTTGTGGGTTGAAAACACGCGCAGCAACCGGCAGCGTCAGGCTCGCCACAGACAAAGAAGAGACCGAGTCAAATTGCGGGTATGAAATCTTGTCTTGAGACACCAACATGCAGCTTATCAGGTCAGCATAGGTTCTGAGTTCATTGAGTTTCAAGCACAAGACAACTGTGCTCTCTAGCGACGACGAGGAGGATCAGAAGAAGACTCCGCCAAAGAAAAGGCCGACAACTGCATTGGCTAACGGAAAGCCCACAAATTCGTCGAAGGTCATTGAAGATCAATGCGTGTTTTGGTTTTTCTCAGTAGCAAGTCTGACTTCTTGTTAGGCGAAGATGACTCTCTGTCACCCCCTCGCAAGCCGGTCATGAAGTGCAAGAAGCCTGCCGCTCTTCTATCGAGCGATGAAGACGAAGAAGACTCGCCTCCCAAGAAGAAACCTGCCCCGTCGATCTCCAAGCCCAAGGCCGCCACAACAAAACCGCGACCTTCAACAACCTCGACCTTCAACAACCTCCAAGACTAACGGGAAGAAAGCTGAAGGTTTTGTGTCCATCAAACACCACAAAGACGAGGATTACGCTTCGCCTTCCGACGAGGAAGAGTACTTGATGCCGAAGCCGACCAAGCTACCTCCCAAGAAGAAAGTCACCACCTCGAAGGATACTAATAGCAAGGGCAAGGAAAAATCAACAGAAGAACCGAATCAGCCTAAGTACGCTCCTTCTTCTACCGCATTTTCCTGTACTGACATGACCTAAAGCTGGGCCGCTGTGAAAGCCGCAAAGTTGGCTGCACCTGTCGCCCATTACTGTTCGCCTGTAATCATTGGTGCGCTGTAGGATCCAGTTGAGGAGCTGCCCCACCTAGAAAAGCAGATTCGTACTCTCGTTCCTCCTGCTATCTCCAGTCTGTCAGAAGCCATTCGGATAGGGTGCGTTTGACGCGTCGTCGTGCTCTTTTTCCGTCCAGCTCACCCGCATTCAGAGTGATGGAGCAGCCGTACAAAATCCCTTGCTACGCTGCCTTGCTATGACTCCTACACAAACACCCGGATGGAGAACCCTCGCTGGGTCGTCAAATTCTCGAAGATATATGGAAGGGTTTCCAGACATATGTCGACCAACTGGCATGGAGAGAAACTCGGTTCTGCGTGCGTCACTACCTTTGTATACCACATCATTACACTTATAACCTACTCAGATACACTTCTTCGCTCACCTAACATTAGCAAATTTGTTCTCCATAGATTCACTCGTTGGTCTACTTCACTCCCTCACTGCCGTTCTCGACGAATTCGGTGTTTCTCATGGACGAGCAAAGCGCGCCGCTCTCTGCGCTGCCAAGGGACTGATGATTGCCGGTTCCGTGATCAAGACGAACCACGCGTCCAATGCTACAGACATTGTCAATGCAATTGCGGCATTCAACGAAACTATGACGAGCGCAAAATGGATTGTACATCCAATGATGTCTTTGCCTTCGACAAGTGTCACTACGGACAATGCGGATGAGGTGAGTATAGAAATCGTGTTCTCTCTCCTTTTCTCACTTGGTATCAGCTCCTGGATATCCTACTAATATCCCTCGGAGCTCTTGAAAAATCTGGATATGCAGAATCCTTGACCTCGTTTCCCCGTCCGTATGGTAATTTCCCAGCTCTGGATCTGGAATCCTGTACACCCTTCTCTCTTCCCTCCGTCCTGAAGGACTCACATCCTCTTCGAATACTGTCACCACGAGCGTGCTCCCATCTCGAACTCCGACAGTGGCGACTTGTTCCAGCTTCTGACCTAGAACACGGCTAGCAAGGCAGGCGTCACTTGTCCAGACATGCACGCAGAAGCATCAGCGCAGTTCCGTCTGAGCCATTCGACGGTGGACCTCATTTTCTCTGGCATCTTTTGTGTTCAGCGATATCGGTTGGTTGGTGAGCGGCTGCTGGGAGCCTGGTTGTAAGGTCGATGTTGATTGGGCCTTTTTGGTGTAGGCTCGCCGTTTGGTGAAGGGTTGTTCGTGCTAGTAGAGGCCGTATTGAAGGTGTAGTTGTTCGTACGACAAGGAAGGACAGACGAGATCGCAGAAGTGTCTGCATTTTGGGTGAAAGGAACTGCCGGGTTATCGGTCCAGAAGCCGAACCTTTCTCACCAACCATGATGGCGCGACCTACGCACTGTGAGTATATGCACTTACTAGCCAATCCAGACTCACCCTTTACAGTTCTGTTGATACTTCTTGGGGACTCACCCGACTCTCCGTACCAAAGTTGCCGATCTCCATGCCACCCTCAATCTTCCTGCACCAGACTCCACACTCCTTGCAGGCCCTCAACGCGTGCACCTCACTCTTGGCGTCATGAACCTCACCACCGAGTCTCTCCCAACAGCGCTTGATCTTCTCCACCGCCTCCCGACGCTCCTCCCGCTGATAGCTGTGCCCCCGATGGTCACCCTCGACACGCTCGACGTCCTCAAGAGGGAATCCCGCCGTCGCGCTCACGTTTTGTGGGTTGGCCTGTCCCAGCCTGAGCCTCTGTTCAACCAAATTAACCAAATCTTCCGCGACGAAGGCTTTATCACCGACACCCGTCCGTTGTACGACATCATTCGTACGTTTCAATGCCCACGGGAGAAACTAAACGCCTACGCCTTTTGAAGATGAAACCCTCCGCATGCTGGTAGAAAAGCAAACTCATTCTCCGAGCTCCCGTTGACTTTCTCATAGTGCCCCCCAGATTTTGTCTCTTTTAGCATCCTGTTGTTCGAATCAGTCATTCTCGTCCTCTGATACACCTGGAAGATCCCATATCCCACTGCGTTCACTTCAAGCTCCTCTTGACGGTCTTGTCACTCGCTCCCTCAAACATCACGTTGACCCTCTGCATACAACTCATCTGCATGAACCGACTTCAAAATATGTGCCGTATAGAAATCGGTAGGGATTTGAACGTCCCTGCCTTGGATCTTCAGATGTGCATTGATAGGCGGTAGATTGTTATCTGCAACGTACCCACTGAAGGATTCGACGCTCTTTCCTTCGTCTAATGATTCAAATCACCGACTGGAGCATTTTTGGCGTATGTTCTCCTTCAGGAAAGCATCTTTGTCGGACTGTATTGAAGGTGTCGAGGTGCTGGGATGGGCGGATGGATTCACTGGCTGCACGGTCTGATAGCCGAACCTTTTTCAACGTCCTGCACCAAGCAGGTGTACATGTTGCAAATCGAGACGACCAGGCCAAATGCTCTCTGTGAGTTCCTTGCTGAAGGTAGAGGGGTGCAGGAAAAGCGGTCGGGGGGGAGTGCATGCGTCGATGGCAAAGAGGTTGACGATTCTGGCGCGGAGAGTCAGCTTTATTTGGCCGAAGGGAATGGTTGTGTCAGCGCGTAGGGTGTCATCCGTTTCGATCCCGCGCGCTGGTTCCGCGGAGGTGCGAGTAAGGAAGTTCCAGTTGGTGTCGACGGGAACTTGTGTATGCTGTCTACATCTGAACCTCGACTCTACGCTAACTTTCCCGCTATAGGTTCAGCTTTGCTGGAGGCCTCAGGTCTTGCATCAGCTGGCGATTCGCGTATGAAGTCTAATTCACATGTCTTCTCCCGCATTAACAGCGAAAATTCGTAGCGTTCTCGAGCTCCACGCATTTATTACCGAAGTTGTCAATACCTTTGAGTTTTCGTTAACCGAAGAGTCTCAGCATATCCGGAGGGAGGCTTGCGATGTAACGGCTCCCACTGTGGAGAGGGCCAGATGGACAAGGGTTCACAACTTTCCCTCAGAGTAGCATTTGCCTCTCGCGACTGAGCTCTGAATTCTATATAAGCTGTATATACATGGAGATGAATTTCAAGACGCGCTACGCTCGGGAAAGAGGGCGACTTGAGGGCGATGGTTCCTACTGCATTCTTCTTGGAATGTAAAAGAAGACGCACAGTGACCACTCCAAGTTCTGCCGAGCGATTATTTCGGAGCAGGCAGAACCATACCAAAATGCGTCGGGATTACCATTCATGGTCAAGACGACGGATTTTCCTAAGATAAAAAACGAGCGTCAATAGGGAGAGTCAGAGTCGCTGGTTATGGGTTATGGAGCCCGATTATGGGTCCATAATCGACGGGATGGCTATAATCGACTTGATAGTCAGCATAACCGAGGCAGTGAAGGCTAAGGCGATTGAGGAGGAGTAGGCAGCGGCTCGAAGAGTCATCGAGATCCAAGTCTTCCGAGTCCAGCGAGAGCACTTCGGATGGAACGTCGCTCTGCGAATCGGGCTCACGCAAATTCTTGATGCTTCCAGGTGATAAATCGTAAACAGTTCCCCTTCAAACGGCTCTTCTTCGAGGATTTTCTTCCATGTCAGAGTTTCGGGCTCTTTTGGAGTCTCTGCTAGTGAAATAAGGTATGCTGACGCATGAGCGAGGGTTCCCTCGGTGGGCGGATCGGCTAGAGCGAGGTGAAAAAGTCCCAACGTATGCGCGTAGTTATTCTGGTGACGACTCACTAGGAATTGGAGGCGTGAAGGTACATGAAAAGACTGCTCACAGTCAACATTCACCCAACAACGTAAAGACGGGCGTCGTACCTTAGGGCCAAACAGAAGCAGGACATGCAACGACAGTGCTTGCACTGCCCGGAAGTCGCATTGATAGGCTGAGGGCTCTATGTCGGTCGGCTCGGTGGTTGACGCGTGGCGTCGAGACGAATTAGATGGCGGCTGCAGTGGTGGACGGATGAAAAGATTCCGTGCCTGCTGACGGGTGCAGGGCGGTCCTGAACTAAAAGATTGTCCCAGCCCCTTCTTCTAGTCAAAGGAGATTATTTTCGGAGACGCCTGTTTTCAAGTTCATTCCCGAATCCTTTCCCTTCTTCTAGAGACTGGCTTGGGCTTGCCATGTTCAACTGGACGTCGACGAGAGAGGATATTCGTCTTCTTATCTTCTTTGCTTGCTTTGAGGTTCTCGAGCATTTGTTGTTCTCCCCATCCGGCCCTCAGCAGCGCCTAGATATGCGCCAGACATCACGCACTAGGAGCTTGAGAAATATATGGGAACGCTCATCACACCGATATCGATAGGTGATCAGCGTAGAGTTCAAGTTTTCAATAGTTTGTCGCCAAGTTTTGGGTGGCCACATGTGATGATAGCTTAGGACCGAAACTCCGACTGCCGTAATTCCATCCACAGCTTCACGCGACGGCCGAATCCTTTGACAGCAAGAATATCACAATTCAATAGCCGCCCATGCACAGGTGCTTCCTGGCCTCCACCCTACGCCATCGTTCCTTGCGATCTCTGCTTGCCCCGGTCCCGCTCTTAGTTCTATACTACCTCCTTGGAAGGATATCTCAAGTCTGAATATTTGCAATAGTGCGTACAGTTATTTTACTGACACTGCTTCAAATACTTAGTCCAATGATGGTAGCACTATCTATAGTTGTACACCAAATGCGTGCAAGGCTAATCAAATCGTTTTGGAAACGCTTGTGCGCCCTCTTCTCAACTCGGCGGGTACGACAGGATGCAAGATTCAACGCGGACCAGAACGTCGATGGAATTGCACCATCAGATTTTCACGAGGAGATCTTATACCAGAATATGTCAGACGACAGAGGCCGCATCTCGGAGTCGACACCTACTCCGTTGTCAGAGTTGCAATCGGAACTACTCTCAACGTCGTTGGCTGTGGTTTCTCAGGATGGCCCTGTGGACGACGATCCATCTGGTCAGACTGGTGAGGCGTCGGATGATTCTGTTTCTGAGAGATTCTGGAAACCTTATTCTGAGGTAAGTCAGTCAGCAATGCAAACAGTGCAGAAGTTGCTGACACATCCCCAGTACGACACTCTCCCCGAAGTCACCATCTCTGCCACTATTGAGACGGGCCAAGCAGAATCGACCATCAAAGTTCCTATGCAACGAAAGTACACTGGTCGAATGCCTGCCATACCATCCTCCCTCGCCGACATTCCTTGTGCTACCCTCGGCGTTCAGGGAGTTTTGGATCGACTGAATATCACCCTCGGGACATCACACACTCTCGACATACCATCTGTCTTTTCCGTTCTCGAAGATTGTATTGTGAAGAACTATGACTTTGGCACTGCTTATGGCCGTCTTCGCGATGTATGGAAGAGAGACAGTAACGACACCATCGAAGACGAACTACGTCGACTTGAAGAGGAGGACAAGGAGCAGCGACGAAAAGCACTGGATGGGTATGGCATAATGACTCTGGCCCCTCGATGTGTGTGGGACCTGTGCAGCAATCGTGTGGTACCATGGTGGGTCCGCAAACAACTCCCATGGCCCATGATCAGATGGCCTACTCCGATATCGCATGCGTGGGTGGATGAGAATGATCGGATGGATGTGTGGACACCTATCAATGGGAACGAGTGGCCCGTGCCCATCCCAAAGGACGCCAGTCTCGATCTCATCCGCATTGAGATGCTGAATCTGGGAGCAGAGTACACATGGCTGGATGTGCTCTGTTTGAGACAGAAAGGGGGCCCGAGGGAGGACCTGCGCATGAATGAGTGGAAGCTGGATGTGCCTACAATCGGAGGAGTGTATGCAGAGCCATCGGTTGTGATCTACCTGAGTGGGCTGGGACGGCCATTGAGTTTGAAGGAGGGTGACTTGGAGAGTGATCGCTGTTGGTTTCGACGTGCATGGACACTTCAGGAGGTTGGTGTGGCGAGGACAATTGCTGGGGATACACCAGATGGACCGCTGCATGCCAAGACAGACAACGACAACAGAAACTACGAGGCTGAAATCCTGACAAAATTTCACAAGCGGCTGAAACACATGGAGACTACCCGTCTCTACCACCTATTTGAGACACTCGCAGAGATGAAAAAGCGTGTGTCAACCAATCCGGTGGACAGAGTTGCAGGACTCGCATACTGTCTACGTGCGTACCGTGCATACCGTGAGAGTGAGACTGAGGAGGAGGCATGGACGGCGCTGGTGAATGCAATGGACCCTCGGCACCGGGGCCGCCTCCTATTTTTGTATCCTGGCACAGGACTGGGAGGCAAGAAATGGAGACCGACGTGGGAGCAGGTCATGAACGACCCTCTGCCAGCGGATGATGACTTTTGGGGGTATGTTAAGCATGATGACAAGATGGACGAGGACTGGTATAGAGGGCTTTGCATCAAGCAGGGATTTGTGCGGGGATTAGATGCAGAATCAGCAGAAGGCGTTGATCGATGTGGGGAGTTGGTGGTCAAAGACGCTGATGGGATGCAGCACACTTTCAAAATCCTTGCCACCCACCAATTTCTAATACTCGAAGGTGCATACACACTACTGGGTGAATGGACTCCGTGGGGCGCCTATAAAAAGATGGTGAGGGAGTTTTGGGCAGTTGGCCGAAGCCTTCCAGGCCAGCGGTTTGAGAAACTATCTGTAATCAGGATACCAGATGAAGGGGAAAGAAAGAGACTGGACCCACGTAAATTTGTGCAAGTGGGGGTTAAAACCTACCTTCTTTGACTTGGTTCCAAGTCAACGTCATTGTCGTCATCTTCGTCATCAAGCTCATCCTCATCATGGCCCCTTTGGCATCTTTGGTGTATATTCCTGGTGCAAAGTTACTGACTCTCACCGCGTCTTCAAGTTCGACGATAAATGGCCCAGCCTCTGTGTCATCCAGACCAGCAAGAGCGTCAGTCTCGCTTCAATTCGACGGTGGAGTTGGTAGCCCAGGAGATCATTTTCAGAATAATTTATCCGAGTCCCTGATATACATGATTATAGAGTGAATTCGCGCTTTCTGAACGTGTCAGAAAGAAATAGCCAGACACAAGTAATCAAGAACAAAAAGTCGCTTCGACCCACGAACCGTCCGGCCTGATTCTGCCTCACCAATCGATTCTGACTCGTCAAAGGAGCTCCCACCAGTCAACTCTCACCATGCAGAACTGAAGTCTCACTGGAGCTCGGATAATGACTGAGATATCATCTTTGCTAGCCCATCCACGACAGCAGAGTCCAATTACGGTTAGTCTTGGACACAAGACTCTGCATGTCAGGCTATGTGGGAGATGGACAGCGTTGACATGAGGTCTTTGTTTGGGACCCCTGCATCGTCACGCTCTCTCTTATCCCCGTGCAACTCCGGCTCTGCGTGCTCCCTTTCCCAAAACACCGAACAGCATCGACCACAGCTTTGGGGGCAGAGCTCATATTCATGATGCACGGTCAAATTGAGCTACGAAAGTCGGGTCACTGTTTGAATTCTCGTGGGATCATTTGCGTTCGAGATCAAGTTCCAATGGGACTTTTGAGTAAGTATGTATACAATGCCTGTACAACTCGTGAGTAGTCACCAATCGCGTTTTTTGCATCAATGTAACCTCACCTTTCGTGACCCACGCTGAGCCTCGCAATTCGACCCGTCATCCCTATCCTGGGACATAGGAGCCACCTTGACTAATAAAAACACCTGGGCAATACCGCCATTTCAGTTATTCTCGTTATCGTCTCGTATACGAAACAAGCCGTCGATGTACAAGATTTGCTATCAAATTGTTCTTGGTGACCATGACGGACATTGGTCTATTGTTGGCTCTTTGCTCTCAATTTACTCTGAAGGTTGATCGAAAAGAGTGGATGGGACTGCTGCCTTGGAGGTGACATACTTCGCTATTCTGGTACGAACATAATTGGTGCGACAGTTTACAATAATGATTCATGCCATACAGCAATATCAGCAGAGAATACAAAGGGCGCACCTGTATCAGTATGCAAACGGCTGGATTCCATCTTCGAACGCTCTGAGAAGAATAAATTCCATGGAGATCCAACTATTTTGTTCTCGACAATATCGGGTGGTTGCCGTCATCGAGGTGCTTTATTCTTTTTCAGGCAGTCTCTAGTCGCCGGTAGCGTGAGAGGGGGAAAGTTCTTTTCTTTTCTCAATCTTGAAACAAGAGTGGGATGTCGCCGTTAAGAAGGATAGAAGGACGACGAATCAAACGGTATGGAATAGATACTACTAAGTGTATTAATAGGATCTCTCGTCGCTTGTTGTCAATGCCTCGTAGCTCGTCACAGAGAAGCCGTCGATGGGCTCACCATCCAACAGATCTTCTAGCCGTTGATGCTTAGCCCTCATTTGTGCTCTATGGCCCCTGAATTTTGCTCTATCGAAGTCGATGATAGAGAGATTTCTTTCTCCATCAGCAACCATGTTCCATGTTCGAATGTCTCCATGAGCGACGCCAGCTGCATGGATACTCTCTAGTATGCGAATTAATGCAGCCCTTTGATACATATATTAGTCGTGACTCTGTAGTTTTTATCTGAACATACCTTTCTTCTGGAGAGACGGTGATTCCTGAGGCAGGCGGGTCTGAACGATGTGCCAATGTTAGGCCATTGTAGCTTGGAATTAAGGCTCCCACATCGGACTCGATGTCCTCAAAAAATCCGAAAGCTGTGGGGATATCTCCTGCTGGGACGGGCACAACTCCATATAGCAGTCGTCCGTATATCGAATACTCATGCCCTATCCTCTCTTTCTGTTTTTCCGAGAGGGCGAGTTTAATGATGACCTTTTTCGGATAACACGCTACATTTCCAGAGGGCATATCCACCAAGACCTTAGCTTCGTATACCTGCCCAATAGAACCCTGTCCTAATTGCTTCCCGATAAGGAGTCAAGCACTCGTTGTAACGATATGAACGCTGCTGACCGAGACTGTTTGGTCGTCTAAAGAACGAAGGCGAGTTAGAATGATAATTTCCATGGTGAAAATAAAGAAGAGCTATGTTTCGAGAAAGGAGCTCCTGTGATTTCTTCATCAGTATGAAGGGGATATGTTAATTGCATGATCTACCTCAGATGACGTCTCATCGAGCGTCTCTCCAAGTCTACGTCGGGACCGTCTGACAGGGGCAGCTTCTTCGGGTTTATCCCATGGTCGTTTACGGGGCTTGCAAGCATGCAGACCCTTGCCTTTGATCAAAGTCGGGTCAAAGAGCGGAGCACGGTCAACAGCATCGCGCAAAATTGCTGCATTGATTGCTACCATGAGCTTTCCAAAGGGCGGATTTGAGCAATTTACAACGTCGATTAGCTCAGATATGTAGAGTGTTTGGGTTTTCCGGTGTCGAAGACCGACTCTGAGAAAGTTCCCGCAATCAAATATGATAAAGATCGAGTCCGAGTGAACCGCACGCGCCCAAGCCTAGATTCAAGTGTTGAACAGATTCATATGATGAAGAGGAGAGAAACATACTCGCTGTACAAAATCCGCAGCAATCACTTTGTATCCCGCCGTTCTACGTCCAGATTTTGGGACAGCAATTTTTGACGAGGCCGAGTCTTTGACTTTGAACGAACGGGGGGACTTTTTCTTTGGGGAAACTTGGGCTAAGCTCCTCGGAGATGGTCGACCCTTGAGCCTTTCGCCGCGACGCGGATAAGCGGTACCCACCACAGCGGGGACCACGTCACTAGACGGCATGCGCACCGTTTCCCAGAGGTACGTTGACACGTCCTGCAGCGATACGCGAGCTGAACTCGTAAACTGTCGAGTTCCCAATGTGCCACAGCGCTTCCAAGGGAAGATATCAAGAGTAGCTAAACCCGACATATCTTCCAAGACGGATTTCCCGGACAGCGCGTACATGTCCCAAGTCGCCAACTCAGGTAAATTATCCCACATAGACAGAGTGTCTTCTGATCTAAATCCAAAGATTCCAAGCTTTCAAGCATATCCTTTCTCGTACGAGCATCACACTTGAGGGAATGCTTTTGTGAATTGAACCCATCTGGAGACCCTGGACGTCCGTTATCCATCCAGAACACTGACTTAAGCTCAGGATGATCTGGGTGAACAACAAGAAGGGAGGCGGCCTGTAAAAAAAAAACGCGCCGTAACGATATCGCGTCGCGATGTCGGTAGCATTTTTTGGAGGTTCTGACGATAGCCTTCGGGACTGAGGTAGAGACGGGGGGAATCGAATGATTCATTCTTAGAATTGAATCCAGAAACGTAGTCATCGAGGGCTTCAGAGATAGTGGATATGAGGGAGGGTAGAGCCCTAACTTTCTTGAGAATCAACGAGTCATTCAAGTGTTTGTCAAAGAAAGTGATAGGAGAAGAGCTTGGCTTAGGAATAGTAGATTCGGTGCCCTGTTGGAGAAGAAATGGAGCGAATTCAAAGAGATGTTCGAAGTCAACCTCTGGTAACCCGAATGTAGGGGACAAGGCGCGTGAACTCGTCATGATGGATGTTGAAGCATAAAGTCGCGTGAGAAGTTCAGAGAACGTTGATCGGCAGTCGGCCCGACAATCTCATGTGACCCAATGCTGGAGGCGAGATTATCCAGTTACGAGTACTGCGAGTATCTATAAAGCCGACTCGCCAGGCTAGGAAAAGTGCAACACAATGCAAAACAAAACAAGAGTTTTCGATACCGCCTCTTCCTATTCTTGCACCCCTTACCGAAACTACCTACCATACCGCTTGGAAGAAATAGCAAAGAGGACGCTTTTCGTGTTTGCACTTCTTCGCACTCGTTTGGAGCTTGGGACGCTCAACTTGCCCCTCCTCTGCCTTTCTCCCTGCAGGAGCAACGACTAACGATTCGGTATCGAGTGTCGGTTAGGGGACTGGAATCCCTAACGCCGCCTTTGATGGTATTTTGTCATCGTATACTGCAGCCCCGAGGTGTTTGAGGTTCTACTGATGTCATCAGCCAAAATCGACGAAGAGCTGAGGGACTTACATCCTCCTCGAATACCGTCACCACAAGCATGTTCCCATCTTGAACATTTTGAACGTTGAGGGCCTACGAGAAGCGTTGAGTCTGCGCATGGCTGTTTCTATAGAATCATACGACGCACCGGTAATTCATCTGTGCATGGATGGTGCATATGTCAGTTGTGGCAGCGCACCATTATCGACAGCATTTATCTGACACCTGAAATTTAACCCTGCTCAACATTACCAGCATTCCTCCTTCGCCATCGTCTTTCGATGCAGCGAACACACCTGTCGAATTGGCAGCGTATTCCTCTGGTGGAAAGAAGAATCTATTTTGGGGAGTTCGAGAGCATGAATGTCGGGAGTGAGGAGGCCATGCAAGCCATCCATCATTAGGCCGGCCCAGGATCTCCCTATGTTCGTTGCCCCCAGTCCCGGAGTTGCAGCACAGTTAACTATAGTAAGATAGGGATCAGGTTCAAGTTCTCCGTGACGGACACAAGACAGAGCGAAGACGGGGATATTATAGGAGATGAGTCTGGCGCTTCGATGGGAAGCGATCAGGTTTGACAAGTCTGGCATTGATTTCTCTGTGACCCCCGTGCCAGACTCCAATGGAAATTTCAATGTGAATGCGCAGAAGACGTCTAAAAGTGAGGCAACGTCCGGATGATGATCCTGATGAAGACGGAGAGACCGGAGGTGGTAATATAGACGATAACGGCGGAGAATAGCATCAGTAGGACATGTCATCACTAGGTGTCAATGCAGCATAGCTCGTAACAGAATAGCCATCGATGGAGGCACCATTTAAAAAACCTTCAAATCGCTCACGTTCAGCTTCCATTTGCACTGGTGCGCCTTTATACTTGGCCCTGTCAAAATCAATTATAGATAATTTACCATCATCATCAACAACAATATTCCAAGATCTGATGTCACCATGAGCAACACCCGCCGCGTGGATGTTTTCTAGGATTTGGAGTAGTATGGCTCTGAAATGCATAAGTAAGTCACCAATACAGCTGCGAGTCACGAAGCGGACACCACCTTTCCTTCGTGGATACATGTATTCCAGAGCCAGGCAGGTCTGAACGGTATGCCAACGCTTTGCCGTTGTGACTCAAGACCAATGCACCCGCATCAGACTCGATATCCTCGAAGAATCCGAAAGCTGTGGGGACGTTCTCCACGCGCACAGGCCCGTGTGAGAGACGGCGGTATATCGAATATTCATGACGTAGCCGGTCGGTGTGTTCTTTAAGCACGCTAGTTTGACGACAACCTCACTCGAGTGGCGGGCCACGCTGCCGGATGGCATGTCCACCTCGATGTGAGCCTCATATACCGCACCAATAGCGTCCTGGCCCAGCTTTTTCTCAACTAAAACAGTTAAACATTCGTCGTAACCATACGATCGTCGGTGTTCGAGACTTTTTGGCCGCCTGAAAAAGGAAGGTGCGGAAGAATGGTGATTCCCATGCTGGAGGTAAGATAGGGCCAGCTCGCAGAACGGGTCATCACGTGACAAAACTGTGACAAATGGTGACATTGGCCTGAAAATCGTTATAAAGACATGAGCAAAGCCTTTTCGGGAAATGTAAAACCGACAAGTTGTAGCTAAATAGATTTAAAACAAACTGTGGGTTTCCGATTTTGGATATCAGGTCCCATATTCCAAGAATAACCAAAATCGTACTGACATTCACATTCATTATGACAAGCGCATCTGCTATACGCGTCTTGTATGCGTCGTTTGCTCTGATAGTACTACTTATTATCACAAATGTGCTTCCAGAGGGAATTTTTGCTGAAATACAGGCTGAGACTATCAGGGAGCAGCTTGCAGCATCTGGTTCCCAAATTCATACTTAATTACTCTCATTCATTGTTATATTATCATAACTATAATTTGTATGCTATTTGAACTCAAAATGTCCTGCTGGAAGACGCGTCGTTATAGTCTAATTAAGAGATGCAGGGTCCATGTCACAGTTGGTCACGGTTCACGTGATGACCCGTTCTGCGAGCTGGCCCTATCTTACAGCAGAGCTATTTTTCGTTCGTGGAGCTCTGTTATGATTCGCTATGACAGATGTAAATCAATATGAAGAGTTATTGTGACTTTGTAACTCACTTCCGGCGCGACTTCATCGCTTGCGACTTCAAGTTTGCGACGGGAACGTCGCAACTGGGGGGCTGGTGTATCGGCATCGTCGCGTGGACGCTTTCGACTCAGAGGGACAGCGACTGAGGTATGGTTGGTTTTCACGTCGAGAAGAGAAAGACGTTTGAGAGCATCATGCAAAACCGCAGCATGAATGCTAATCATGAGCTTTCCAAAAGCTGGATTCGAACAGGTGCGAACATCAATCAAGTCGGATATGTAGAGCGTCTGGTTCTCCCGGCGTCGAACGCCAAGTCTGAGGAAGTTTCTGCAATCAAATAGGACAAATGTCGAGTCGGACTGAACTGCTCGCGCCCAAGCCTAGCTTCGAGTGTTAGATGATGTCATAAGAAAAAGAGGAACGCACTCTTTGTATGAAATCCGCGGTGTTTGCCGTGTACCTTGACTTTTGGCGCGCAGACTTCGGAACAGTGACTTTTGGGGTGGTGGGCTCTTTGCGGGGTGAACGGACACTCTTCTTCCTTGTGGCAAGGGATGAAATATCTGTACGGGTCCTACTCTTAAGTCGCTCGCTGCGACGGGGAAGAGCAGCATCAGCCTGAGCTGGAACCGCAGACTCGGACACTGCGGATGTTTCTACAGCTTCCCAGAGGTACTTGGATATGTCCGGCCGCAGAGTAAGGGAAGGTTTCGGAAATTGTCGAAGCCCAGATACTCCACACTTCTTCCAAGGGAAGATGTCAAGACCAGACAAATTTGTCATATCTTCCAATATAGACCGACCGGGCAGCACGTACGTTTCCCAAATCGCCAGCTCAGGTAGACACTTCCGCATAGATATAAGAGCATCTTTTCGCTCTTGATTCCAGGAGTCTATCATGAAAAGCATTGATTCTCGTGACACCCTTGAATCCGAGGGAATACTGCTCTGAAAGAAAGTCGCGTTTTTCCCAGAATAAGGGTCCACCGTCCATTATAAATGGTGTCTTTAGCTCAGGTCGATTGGGGTGAAGCATGAGCAAAGATGCTGCCTGTATAAGAGGAGCTTCCCGTGCATGTAGATTTCCGATGTCTGTGGCATTCTTCACAAAGCCCGAGTTTTGGTAGAACTTTGGGCTGAGGAAGAGAAAGTGAGATCGGAAGGATGAGCGTGAGTGTTTAGAGTTGAATGCGGACACATATTCATCAAGCTTTTCGGCCATGATGGATGTCAGTGAGGGAAGAAGTTCGACTTTCTTGAGAATCAAGGAGGCATCCAAGTGTTTGTCATAGAAGGTAATGGGTAATGGGAGAGGAGCGTGGTCGAGGAATGGCGGATTCTGGATCCTGTTCGAGCGACAAGGGAATGAGATTAAAGAGATGTTCCAAACCGACGACTGGTTGCCAAAATGGAGCAGCAGAACCTGCCATGTTGAATGTTGATGTTGAACTTTTCGTGGGAAGTTTACTGAAGGAGGTCCGGTCCGAGCCCCGGGATCAGTGTATCGCCATCTATACCAGGCGGCATGTTCGAGAGCGAAGAAGACATCAAGGCCAAGGATACTCTCATCCAGTTCCAATGGGAGTACGGGCTGCCTCGACCTTTGAAGAAGATGGAAACGGCGTATATCACAGTTGAGACGGAGTCACGGACAGGAAGGAGATAGATGATAATATATGGAATAGATACAGCTAAGTGTACTACCGATAATACCCCTCGTCGCTTGGTGTCAATGTTGCATAGCTTGTAACAGAGAACCCGTCGATAGATTCGCCATCCAACAGATCTTCCAGCCGTTGGCGTTCAGCCCTCATTTGTTTTCTATGACCCTTGAATTTTGCCCTATCAAAGTCAATGATAGAAAGATGTCCTTGACCATCATCGACCATGTTCCACGTTCGAATGTCCCCATAGGCGACGCCAGCTGCATGGATACTCTCGAGTATTCGTAACAACGTAGCTCTGCGATGGACGTGTTAGTCTTGACCGTGCAATGTCGTTTAAACATACTTTTCTTCTAGAGAGACCGTGATTCCAGAGGCGGGCGGGTCCGAACGACGGGCCAATGGTTGACCATTGTAGCTCAGAATCAGAGCTCCTGTGTCAGACTCGATGTCCTCAAAAAAACCCAAAGCTGTAGGGATATCCCCTGCCGAAACGGGTACAGGTCCATATAGCAGCCGTCGATATATCGCATACTCATGGCGGGCCTTCTCTTTCTGTTCTGAGGAGAGCGCAAGTTTCACAATGACTTTTTCTGGATAGCGCGCTACCTTTCCAGAGGGCATATCCACCAAGACCTGAGCCTCGTATACCTGCCCGGTAGAACCCTCTCCCAACTTCTTCCCAATAAGAAGAGTCAAACAGTCGTTATAATGATATGAACGCTGTCGACCGAGATTATTTGGTCGTCTGAAGAACGAAGGCGAGCTAGAATGATAATTACCATGCTGCAAGTAAAGAAGAGCTATGTTTCGAGAAAGGAGCTCATGCATCAACTCCTGGGGATGGATCTTTGAGTAAGGAAAGGTTATGTTAGATTTATGACCGACCTTGGGTGCAGTTTCATTGGACGTCTCTCGAAGTCTGCGACGGGAGCGTCTGATGGGGACAGTTGCCTCGGTAACGCCCCGTTGTTGTTTACGAGACTTTCTGGTAGTATGCATATGCTTGCCTTTTATCAAGGTCGGGTCAAGGAGCAGAGCACGGTCAACAACATCGCGCAAAATTGCTGCATTGATTGCTACCATGAGCTTTCCAAAGGGTGGATTGGAGCAGTCTCGAATGTTGACTAGCTCGGATATGTAAAGCATTTGAGTTTTCTGGCATCTAACACCGACTCTGAGAAAGTTGCCGCATTCAAATATGATAAACGTCGAATCTGAGTGGACAGCTCGCGCCCAAGCATAAACTCAGTCATTAATCGGCATCACATCAGAGAGAGAGAGAGAGAAGCATACTCGCTGTATGAAGTCTGCAGCATTCGTCTTGTATTGCGATGTTCCACGTCCAGACTTAGGAACAGCAACTTTTGGGGTGGCAGGTTCTTTGACTTTGAACGAAGGGGGGGGCCTTTTCTTTGGGGGAACTTGGGGTAAGCTCCTTGTAAATGGCCGGCCCTTGAGTGTTTTTCTGCGACGTGGATGGGTGGTATCTGCCTCAGCCAGCACCCCGTCGCCAGATGGTACAGGTGCCGTTTCCCAGAGGTACTTTGATGCATCTGGCTGTGATACGCGAGCTGAACTCGTAAACTGCCGGTGTCCCGACGTGCCGCAGTGCCGCCAAGGGAAGATATCGAGAGTAGCCAAACCTGACATATCCTCCAAGACAGATTTCCCGGAAAGCGCGTACACGTCCCAAATAGCCAGTTCAGGTAAACTATCCCACATAGACAGAATAAGTGTCTTCCGATCTGAATCCCATGATTCCAGTCTCCGAATCATGTCCTTCTTCGTATACATCTCATACTTGAGGGAATACTTTTGAGAATTAAACTCTTCCGGAGGTCCTGGATCTCCGACATCCATCCTAAACGGTGCGATGAGGTCAGGCTGATCTGGATGAACAACGAGCAATGAGGCAGCCTGTAATAAAGGACGCGACCTACAACAGTACCGCTCCGCGATGTCGGTGGCATTCTTTGGGGGTTCTGGACAATTATAGAATGCAGAACAGAGATAGAGGCGGGGGGTGGGGGGGGGGGAGATGGAATGTGGGGTTCTTAGAATTGAATTTATGAACATAGCCATTAAGGATTTCCGAGAGAGTGGATACGAGGGAGGGTAAAACGGGGACTTTCTTGAGAATTAGAGAGTCATCCAAATGCCTGTCAAAGAAAGTGATGGGCGAAGAATATAGTTTAGGAATGGCGGAATCGGGATCCTGCTCGAAAGAGAATGGATCAAGTGCAAATAAATCTTCAAAATCAGGCTCTGAGAATGAGGCGGACTCAGCTCGTGAACTCGTCATGTTGAACGTTAAGGTTCAATATAACGTTGCGTGAGAACTTGTTGAGGGTGTATATCTGTCCGAATTGATCTGGGCATCTGGCGGCCTAGCTGCTCGTAAGTTACAACGAGGAAGGACAGATGGTCGCAGAAGTGAATCACCGGGCCATCGGTCCGACGGCCGAGCTTTTTCACCAACCGTGAAGGTACGACCGACACACTGTGAGTGTATGCGCTTATCCTGATCCCAGACTCACCCTTTTGCAGTTCTGTCGATATCTCTTTGCCAGACTCATCCGACACTCCGGGCCAGAGTCGGCGGTATCGACACCGCCCTCAATGTTCTTACACCAGACTCTACGCTCCTCGCAGGCCCTCAACGCATGCATCTCCGAGTCTCTTCCAACTGCACTCGACCTCCTTCACCGCCTCCAGACATCCCTCCCGCTCACTGCCGCACCAATTGTCACCCTTGACATGCTCGATGTCTTCTTCAAAGAGAATCCCGCCGTCGTACCCAGGTCCTGAAAATCTATTCAAACGAGATCCCTTGTAGCGAAGACTTCATCACGAATATGCATCCTCTCAGGCTGCAATGGCGTTCATGAACAGCACTCATGGAAGACCTCAGACCAAATGCCCTCAGCCGTTTGTTTATGATGGTATCCTCCCACTGGTGTGCTGAGATGTTTCGGCGTCCAGGAGAGCGAGTACACCCGACTCCCGATAGTTGTTTCGATGGGCTTGTACGTCGCTACGTCGCTACGGGAATGCATCTCTGTGAGATGGCATGCTAGGACACAAACACTACGTACATTAGCTGGGGCATGCGCTATCATCGACATCTGCATCAATCGTTTACATATGTGTGTTTTTGCCTTCCGTTTCCTCGAGTTGAACTATCCTCATCTCCCATTTCCTTTCTCACCGTGTATTGCCATCAGATTGACGCGTCTAACATATTTGTCAAACCCATGGCCTGTCTTTCTCTCTGCTGCACAATATCTACCGAAATCTGACATCCAACTTTCGACAGCTGTACACGTTCCATCGACTAGAACGCTTCGAGTTCCTAAATCGTGTTTAGTAGATCGGCAGCATCATCAACTTACGTGGATATGCCCCAAAAAATCATTGGACAACATCGGCTTTACTTCTCGCATTCGAAGCTGGCCAGAAAGAATGTCCTTGTCACTGTTGACGGCCGGCTTGTTACCATGAGCTGGGAGGCAGCTGGGTGGTTTCCTGATTATTAGCACTGGCGTTACCGATAACCTTGCTGAGCGCCGAGGCCCGGGTGCTGAACCAGTTTTCGACTGCCGTCGGTGTCTTTGTCGAAGGGTGCTATGATGAAAACCCTGAGCACTATTCGAACGATTAGCTTGCGGCCAATCATTTTCTGAGAACTGGTATGTACCTTCATCTCGACAAAATAGCATCTATGGCCTCTTTAGTACCAATCTAACGGACCATACTAGATACAAATTATTCTTCGTGGCACGGGCGACGGACATTGATCCATCGTTGACTCTCGATCTTAATTTTCCCCATTCGTTCTGAGGGCCACAATGCTTTCAGGAGCAGTGCATGTGTTGGCGTATCTACAAGTTCCCTATTGGATCGAAATGGGTGGGTGGAGCTGCTGTCCTGAAGTCAGAGATTTCGGTAGGTGAAATCCTTTGCTATTCTCGCACGAAGCTAATCGTCGACGGGAGCGTAGGCGTATTTAATGATGTACACTAGTAACTGAGGAGAATACAAAGAGTGCATTCCGACGCATTTCATTTGAAGGTTCTAAGAAGAACAAATTCCACGGAGATCTATTTAATCAAAGCTGGACGATGATGGCCCATATCCGGGTGGTAGCCATCTCGAAGGGCTTTGTTCTTTTTCAGGCAGAGAGTCCAGCTTTGCTGGAGGCCTCAGGTCTTGCATCGGCTGGCGATTCGCGTATGAAATCTAATTCACATGTCTTCTCCCACATTAACCACAAAAATTCGTAGTGTTCTCCAACTCCACGCATTTATTACCAAAGTTGTCAATAACTTTGAGTTTCCGTTGACCAAGGAGTCTCAGCAGATTCGGAGAGAAGCTTGCAGTGTAATGGCTCCCACTGTGAAGGGCCAGATGGACAAGGGCTCACAGCTTCCCCGTGAGTAGCATTTGCCTCTCGCGACTGAGCTCTGCATTCTATATAAGCTGTATATACATTAAGAGGAATTTCAAGACGTGCTACGCTCGGGAAAGAGGGCGACTTGAGGGCAATGGTTGTTACTGCATTCTTCATGTACAGCGATCACTACAAGTTCTGCCGAGCGATTATTTCAGAGCAGGCAGAACCACACTAAAAATGCGTCGGAATTACCATTCATGGTCAAGGCGCCGGATTTTTCTAGGATAAAAAACGAGCGTCAATAGGGAGAATCAGAGTCGCTGGTTATGGGTCGATTATGGAGCCCGATTATGGGTCTATAATCGACGGGATTGCCATAATCGACTTGATAGTCGGCATAACCGACGCGGTGAAGGCGAGGAGAAGTAGGCAGCAACTCGAAGAGTTATCAAGATCCAAGTCTTCTGAGTCCAGTGAGAGCATTGATGGAACATCGCTGTGTAAACCAGGCTCACGCAAATTCTTGATGCTTCCAGGTGACAAGCCGTAAACGGTTCCCCTTTGAGGATTTTCTTCCATGTCAGAGTTTCGGGCTCTTGTGAAATCTCTGCTAGTGAAATAAGATGTGCTGACGCATGAGCGAGGGTTCCCTCGGTAGGTGCAAGGCCGATTTCATAGGTTCCTTGGGATCGATACCGTTGAGAGTACAGTTCAAAGGATCGTGGACATCATGCTGATGACGTCCGTGAAAAGATATCGATCGAACGGACGCACAAAATAGTCGGGAGGGCAGTATTGGTGTATTCGATTCAAAAGTGGATTATCTTGGGGGCAAGAGCACGTTTGCATAGTGCTCTCGAGAGTATGGATCTCATCCGGCGTTCTTGGCGTCGTCAAGAACAACAAGCACATTTCCAGGAGGTCATGACGGGATGCTCCCAGATCAGCCATGGTGTGCAGATTCCAGAAGCCGGCGAGAGAAGAATTGAAGAGCAAGACACAGTGGGATGGACGGATAGGATCAGAGAGGAACTCTACAAACAAGTCGATGATGGTGTCGAGCTTGTATGAGGCTCCATCCGGAAATTCGACTTCACGAGATGGCATTGCGATATTCGTTGCTCAACGCATTTGCCTTAGAAATGATGTTCCAAAAAGGAGAACGCCCACTCACCAGAAGGTATATAGCCTAGAGGAATATGCAGTGAGCACGCCGGACATGGTACGAGTGCAAGGTGAGTTTGACAGCAAAATTCAATGATCAGCGTCAGTCATGTGAGCTCAGAAGTATAGAGTTAAGATACTCCGTACGGTAGAATTGATGTCTTGCTGGGAGATATAGGAAAGCTAAAAGCCAACACGAGGTCTATCAGCAAAAGAAAAGAAGAGAAAACGAGGCGGGAAGATCAAGGTGGATCGTCCACAAGTCGATAAGACGTAAACGGTAGCTATGCCGTGCTCTTTCAGAGTTCGAAAATTAAGTTCATGAAGTAGTGGAGAGAAAACCTCAAATTGGCCTGAGGTTTTAGTGGGTATAGGTCCGATGTTTTGCAGCCACTTCCCTTTTCAGCCATTCGTTCATCTAATGGAGCTTGTCGCGCCGCTCGTGCGTTTCAGCTTCCCATTTTTGTCTGCAACAGCGACTGACAACTTGGGATCGAACATCAGTCTGGGCACGAACATTCTCGAGGCATATGGATCCTGTTTCTGCGAGATGACGGAAGCTATTTAGTTATCACATATCGCAAGGTCTCGCCTCCTGCTCACTGAAAGCATACTTCCATCTTGGATCTGAACATCAGCCAGTGGGGTGTGTCGCTCGCTCAGAGATATGAGCAGTTCCGTCCGAGTCAGTCAACTGTCGACTTCATTTTCCTGGATTTTTTTTGTCCTCGGCGAGGTTGGTACGCATTAAATAATGTCGGGTCGGTCCGGTGCTAAGGCTCGGAGATGGATATTCGTTCATGAGTTGGTAGACACGGATAACACGGGCAGGCAAGCACGAGGCAGAACAATATTTTTTATAAATCGGACTAGCTGGCGTTGTCGTGTGAGAAGGATTATCGTGGAATGCCCAATGTCTTTTTCATGTCCGCCAAGATCTTGTCAATCTCGGCAACGTACTTGTCCAACAAATCTTGAAACTATTTAAGGGTCAGTATATGGATAGGAAGGGGTGGTGAAGAGTACGCACCACCTCAAGGTCGACAGACCGCTTCTCATACTTGCCATTCTTCACGCTTGTCTGATGGAGCTTGCGGCACTGCACACGGGCCTCCTCTGCCTTCTTCCCTGCAGCAGCGACGACCGATGACTTGGCATCGAGCGTCGGTTTGGGTACCAGAATCCTCAGTGTTCGCGTATCCTGCCTCTGCGGGGTGATGGAAGGAAGTTTGGCATCGTATATCGCAGCCTTAACGTGTTTGAGGTTCTACTACTTTTGTCAGCCAAAGTCTATGAAGAGCTGAGGGGGCTTACATCCTCGTCAAATACTGTCACAACGAGCATGCTCCCATCTCGAACTCCGACAGTGGCGACTTGTTCCAGCTTCTGATCTAGGACACGGACGTTGGCTAGCAAGGTGGGCGTCACTCATCCAGAAGCACGCGCAGAGGCATCAGCGCAGTCCCGTCTCAGCCATTCGACAATAGACTTCATTTTCTCCTGGCATTTTTCATGTTCGACGATATCGGTTGGTTTGGTGAACGCTGCTGGGATACTGGGAACCTGGTTGTAAGGCCGATGTTGCCTGGGCTTTCTTGGCGTAGCTTCGCCATTGGGAAAGGGGTGTTCGTGCTACGAGAGGCCGTATTGAGGGTCTGGCCGTTCGTACGACGAGGAAGGGCAGACGAAATCGCAGAAGTATACAGAAGACTCGGAGTCTGCATTATGGGTTTCAGGAGCTGCCGTGTTATCGGTCCGGAAGCCGAACCTTTCCCACCAACTACAATGGCGCGACCGACGCACTGTGAGTGTATGTGCTAACTAGCTAGTCTTAGACTCCCCCTTTTGCAGTTCTGTCGATACCTCTTGGCCAGACTCATCCAGCTCTCCGGGACAGAGTTGCCGATCTCCATGCCGCCCTCAATCTTCCTGCACCAGACTCCACACTTCTCACAAGCCCTCAGCGTGTACACCTTACTCTTGGCGTCATGAACCTCACCACAGAGTCTCTTCCAACTGCGCTTGACCTCCTTCATCGCCTCCCGACGCTCCTGCCGCTGACAGCCACGCCGCCGGCGATCACCCTCAACACGCTCGACGTCCTCAAGAGGGAATCCCGTCGTCGCGCTCACGTTTTGTGGGTTGGCCCGTCCCAGCCTGAGCCTCTGTTCAATCAAATTAACCAAATCTTCCGCGATGAAGGCTTTATCACCGACACGCGTCCTCTCAAGCATCATATGACGCTCATGAACAGCAGTTACAGAAGACCCAGGACAAAACGCTCTCATCCGTTTGATTATGATGCTATCTTGCATCAAGCTGGTGTACTAGCATGTTTCGACGTGCAAGAGAGCGAGTACGCTGAGCTCCCGATGTCTGTTTCGATGGGCTCGTATGGCGCGCCGAGAGTTCATCTGTGCAAGATGGGAAGCTGGGACAAGGACGGCGCGTACTTCAGCTGTGGGAGCGCACCATTGTCCAAGGAGCTCGTCTAAGCTACTGCCATGCCCCGCCGTGCTCTCTGTGGAATGCCGCTCAGCATCCCTGTCATTCTCCATCACAATCTCCCCTTTCCTTTCTCAGCACCTTGCTATTAGACTTATACTCTTTCACTGGTGCAATTTAACTTACGCTGCACGACATCATCCGTATATTTTCAGGGGAAAGACTAAACCCCTCCGCCTTTTGAAGATGATCCGTCCTTACTGTGCCCAGAGATTGTATCTCTGCCAAGCAAGAAGGCGGCGCATTTGTCAGTTGCCATTGTTCGAATCAATCTCGCCCTCCGATACATCTTATGAGAATTTTCGTATCCCGCCATGTTCACCCTTCAGCTCATCCTGACAGTCTTGTCACTCGTTCCCTACAAACATCACCTAAACCTCCCACAACCTATTTGCATCGACAAACTTCTTAGCCAGTGCCGTACAGAAATCGGGAAGGATTTAAAACTCGCTCGTCCCTGCGCTATGTGTGTGTTGATAGGTGGCGGATCGTTATGTGTTGTGTCATGATCCAAATTACCTTCGGGCGCCCCGCTGAGGCATTCTGGCGAATGGTTGTCGTTGAAGAAAGCATCTCCGCTCTTGCAGAGACACGATCAAGGTGACGAGGTGCTGGCAGTGGAAAGAAGAGACGAAGGACTCCCCGGCTGCACGGTCCGGTAGCCCAACCTTTTACGCCTTGTTCGACGTCCCACAGCAAGCAGGCGTAACGGTACATGTTGTAAATCGAGACGGCCGGACCAATTCCTCTCCGTGGTGCTTTCAAGAATTCCTGCAAGATATTCATCCTATCAAAGTCGACGGCGTTGATCTTTGGCGATTTCCGGTGGAAATCGCCGCAGACATGATGGATGGCAGGCTGCGCGCTAATACCAACTCGTTATATGCATTCCCCTTAGCCAAATAAAGCTACTCTCTCCGTCAGAATCGCCAGCCTCTCTCTCTTCAATGCGTGCACCGCGTTCGACGCTTCTCCCGAACCTTCAGCAAGGAATCCCACAGCCGCGTCAGCCGTGACGAGTGACACACTCCCCTGGAACGAGTTACAGCACACCCTCACTTGTTTGAATACGATGCTATCACTGGTGTGTACAAGAGAGCGACGTCATGGAGCTCGCCGAGAGTAGCTGGGACATAGACGGCGTTAGATATGTTGACTCTGCCTAGGGCGCTGCAACGTTACGACGCACAGTCCACCATCTCTGTCGTCTCACCTCATTCTCTATTGCACTCTACACCGAATGTTGTCCAAGATACCCTTTCCTGTAATGCCTGTCACTTCATATTAGGAAATCCATGCGCCTTTGCCTCAACCTTGTCTTTGTTGCCCATGTTTTTGTTCAGGCGGCGGTGAGTGTAACGATTACGGTCCCTGCTTATTGTCGCCATCAAGGCACTGCGTACTGTTTTCGCTGAGCGCTTCCATCTTAAAAGCTTCTGGGATTAGGATAATGAAAAACAACATACCAATGAAACTGCTCCCTCCGTTCATTGACTACTTGCAACGATCGCACGTGTTGATGAAAATAGCGAGAATAGTAATGATGACTAGAGAATACTGCAGCCTCCCTATGAATGGGATCATGTCTGATCCTTTCTCATCGACTATCGGACTCATGACCGGGGGCAGCGGGTCCCTGGGGTTCTGGAACTTCTTTTCGTCAAATCACATCAGGACGATATCAGGGTTGGTGAGCATCGAACACGCTGATGATAGCGCCTTGTTCACCCCGGCAAGCTGTTGGGGTTCAAGGGCCTATGAGTGAACATTGCCAAAATCAAGATTTCAGTTAGTCTCGTGTATCAAATTAACCTTGGTGAGTGTGACGGACATTGATCTACTATGAGCTCTTTGCCCTCAATATTCCTCGTTCGCTCTGAAGGCCACAATGCTTCCGGGAGTAGGTGCATATTGGATCGAAATGAGTGGGTGGAGTTGCTGCTGTAGAGGTGACATACTTCACTATTCCGGTACGAACCTAATTGGTGTGAGAGTCTACAACAATGATTAATGCTGTACAGCAATATCAGGGGAGAATACAAAGCACGCATCCTCATCAGTATGCAGGGGGCCGGATTCCATCTTTGAAGGTTCTGAGAAGAATAAATTCCATGGTGATCCAGTTTATCAAAACTGGCGATGTTCGTCAGTGGTAGCCATAATCGAGGTGCTTTGTTCTTCTTCAGGCAGAGTCTCTAGTCGCCGGTAGCGTGACAGGAGGATGATCAACAAAGCGGACAAAGCACTGGAATCCGAGGCTGATCGGATCGATCGCTGATCTCGGGCAGCGATCTCTTTTCTCCTGTCACATCTAGAATTTTTTTGTAGAACTGGCTCGCTCATTTCAGCACAATCTCTATCTATCCTGTAAGATTGAGCATTTATTCTGCGATGACTGAGCTTCAGGCATGATACAATCCGGGCTTGCCGCTGCAGTCTGTTTCCAGTGTATTTCAAGGTGTCGCGGTCATCATCAGTGATCAAGATAATCATGCAGTCTAGAAGGTGCATGAAGTATTATTGGCTACCATTGTTTTGCTATTCAAACTTGTTCTGTATTATTTTGCCTCAAATGCTTAGTGCTGCGCGCTATTTCCACGATGTAGGGACGATTTCTGATGTATACATTTCAGGTGCCTTAATACTCAAAGCGCGGCAATTTCTCTTCCCGTTCTTCATACACCGGTCCCTATTCGTGGACCATAAACGACTTCAAAGCAAAATCGTGTTGTTCTACTATTACGGTATATTTGGGTCATGATGAAAGTAGATGCCGGTATCCTTACGACGAGGGCTTCGCTCTCTAAGCGAATGAATGGGCTGCCGTCACGGGCACTGCCGTCTCACGTCTTACACCCCTTCTCATCAGCGTGGGCCTCTGTTCCAGCTGATTCTGTTGTTCTTTTCTCTGATACGCCGACTTCCGCTTTGAATACTCTCCAGAAAGATCCGTATAGAGATTATTGTTTTCTTCGAGGCGCTGCAAATCTCTAGACTCCGTTGCATCGAGATGGTGTTCCCACAGGTAAATAATTCTTTGCTTTGACGACAGCTGATCACACGAGTCGCATAAGGTTTACGCAAAGAACAATGGCCTCCTCAGAGTATACGTGGATACGAACATTTTACGAGCGTTTTCTCTGTGTGCTTTAAAAGCTTGCAGGAAGGGCTCCAATGCAGCATAACTCTCCAGCCGAAGATCTCCACCCTTGCATTCTACACCACCTTCCGAATCCTTCTACCATTCTTGCTCGCGACCTCGCTATGTCAAAGTCAAAGCGTCGTGATCAGCGTCAGGCACGCCCTTCTGCTCCGTCCACGTCTTCCGGAGAAGCGTCATCTGGAGAAGACGGTATGTACACTTCTGGTTTATTTGCTTCAAATGCTGACATTGACTGACAAGCTTTGGAATTTCTCTTTAACTATCCTCCTAAATTCATCAAACAGGCAGGTTTTGAGGGTAGCGTCGGGACCCGGGATCCTGCTCACTATGACATGCATCTACACTCCCACCTAATTCTCAAAGACGTTGTATCTTTCCCCGACATGCTCGAACAACTGGCTGGTGTCGTTGACTCCAAGCGCTTCCCTTCAACTGGGAACAATAGGAACCTACCTCGGGTTCCCAAAGATCACGATCTACATCGACTGCAAGTTCGTGCAAAGTTGCAGGCAAGGTCAGGCATGGCAATTGGCCCTGAGGCTGACCTCCAGAAGCAATATCCTGAACTCCAGAAGCTTTCATCTCTCGTCGCTTCGACTCTGTTCGCCGGTCTCGGACAATGGTCAAACATCTTCCGGTTCAGCGATAATCCTACATCCATAATGGCTTGCGCTATTGCAGACGGATATCTGTCGCCTGATAAAGCTGCCATAAAAAAGGCCGGGCTTCCCAAAGACCTTGACAGCGATATTCAACTCGTCATCGACAAGGGCTTGTCGGACTTCCTGTTCTGGGAGTTCAAGAGTATGAACGCAGGGAGCGAAGGTGTCATGCGAGCTATTAGCCATTTGACCGGCTCAAAGTTCCCTTGGGTTCGCTGCCCTACATCCCAGAGTTGTAACGCACGGTTTTGCAAAAAGCCGGACAACAGGTTTCAGTTCACCGTCACGGGGCATGAAACAGGTGAGGACGGAGATATCTTCGAGAATGCCTCAGATACCATGTCCGGTGTTTCCAACAATGGTGGAATCAGATTTGATAAGCCTGGAATCGATTCTTCCGTAGCTTCCGTTTTGGACACGAGTGGATGGAAATTCAAATGTGGCGAAAGAAAAACATCGAACAAAACGAAGGGAAGCAAGAAAAGACAAAAATCAGGCGACGAGTCCGATGAAGACGACGGAGGTGATATCGAAGACGACGGAGGTGCCAATAACAGGCTGCCATTTAACGAGGGTGACTTCAAAAAGGCGCTGAAAATTATCCAGCAGGTACCTGTGGTTGCGCTCATTTTCTGTGTTATCACGTCTGATATACGAAACAGGTGTGGGCCGAAGCTGTCAACATTGACGCAACTTTCATGGTTTTGAATGCTGCGAGCCGAGAATTTATTGGCATACGGGATCGAAAATTACAACGTCTCTATCTATCACCACTCATAGATCTAGACGATCCCCATAGTCTTCCAGCAGGATACTTCAAAATCCACGTCGGCCTACAAATTGCAGCACTCCGTGATGTCATTCAACGAGCGAAACGGTTGCAACAGCTGGAGGCGCTCTCACAAGCTCCCAAACTTCATACATTCAAATATGACCGCGCAGAACCCTACCAAGATAGGGAAACAAGGACCAGGAAGGCGCCCAAGCTATCGGCGTCCACACCGACTGCAACTGAAGCGAATGCTCAGATGGTGCAGAACAACACCAGCTCTGATGCCAGTGACTCGAATCCGAAGAACGTCAGTTCGCGAAGCGAGCTGACTTCAGAGGTAAGTACAAACAATCATATGCCTCTGCATCTTTAGTGACAGCATTTCGTTAGGAATTACAGGTCTTCCAGCAACTGCGACAAGCGAGTTCCTTGAACATTTCTTGGAATACATATATAGATCATTTAGGACCAGCAGGCAGCAAAACAGTAACACGATCAAATGCAAGTCCTGCGAACAACATAGTAGGAATGGAGGTGCACGTTATGGACTGCTATCCAAAAAGTGCTCAATCCTATTATTGTTATGCCGACAATGGTGAAACTGCCGTGCGGGGAATCGTCATCAAATGCCATCAGGGTGCGCTCGAAATGAAGGGCCTTCGGAATGAATACGAGCTGTATACCAAATTGTGGGAAATCGGAACCATTGCCAAAAGCCTTGGAGTACCCGAACATTTTGGACTCTATGAGGGAGAACACTATACCGTTCTCGTTCTTCTGGATAGTGGCGATCCGTTCTACATAAAATTCGCAAACCGCACTCCGAAAGATGTCTAGTAAGTGTCAATATCATCGAGTCCATTACGGTCATTGAAGAATACTAGTTCTCAGGTTCAATCAGCGGTTGAAAAAATGCACCTCGCAAAGATCACTCATGGAGGCCTGGGGCCAGACAATATTCTTGTGACAAAGAACGAGCAGGCTGACCCAGAGAAGAAGTGGAACATACACATTATTGGCTGGAAAAACGGTCAAGACCATCGACGCTTATTGACGGTGCAGAAGGCTAATAGCAGTATCATTCGAGAAAACTCACTAAGGCGTCCATCAAAGGAAAAGGCTCGAGGCAAGCTGTTATCCAAGAAAGCTAGTTACGGCCAAGAACAGCGTGGAGCGGATGGTGACCAGGCTGCGTCTCCGAGGGAGTGGACAGCGAGGCCAAAGGAAAACTCGAGCACACCTTACGGGTGCAAAGTTCTTTTCTCAACCTTGAAACAAGAGTGGGATGTCGCCGTTGAGAAGGATAAAAGGATGATGAATCAAACAGTATGGAATAGATATTAAGTATATTAATAAGATGCCTCATCGCTCGTTGACAATGCCTCATAGCTTGTTACAGAGAACCCGTCGATGGGCTCGCCATCCAATAGGTCCTCTAGCCGTTGGTGCTCGGCCCTCATTTGTGCTCTATGGCCCCTGAATTTTGCTCTATCGAAGTCGATGATAGAGAGATTTCCTTCCCCATCAGCAACCATGTTCCATGTTCGAATGTCTCCATGAGCGACGCCAGCTGCATGTATATTCTCTAGTATGCGAATTAATGTAGCCCTGTGATACATGTGTTAGTCGTGACTCTGTAGTTTTATCTGAACATACCTTTCTTCTGGAGAGACGGCGATTCCTGAGGCAGGCGGGTCTGAACGATGTGCCAATGTTTGACCATTGTAGCTTAGAATTAAGGCTCCCGCATCGGACTCAATGTCCTCAAAAAATCCAAAAGCTGTGGGGATATCTCCTGCTGCGACGGGCACAGGTCCATATAGCAGACGTCGATATATCGAATACTCATGCCGTATCCTCTCTGTCTGTTCTTCCGAGAGGGCGAGTTTAACGATGACCTTTTCTGGATAACACGCTACATTTCCGGAGGGCATATCCACCAAGACCTTAGCCTCGTATACCTGCCCAATAGAACCCTGTCCTAATTGCTTCCCGATAAGGAGAGTCAAGCACTCGTTGTAACGATATGAACGCTGCCGACCGAGACTGTTTGGTCGTCTAAAAAACGAAGGCGAGCTAGAATGATAATTTCCATGTTGAAAGTAAAGAAGAGCTATGTTTCGAGAAAGGAGCTCATGTTTTATCTCCTGTAATTTCTTCGTAAGTATGAAGGGAATATGTTAATTGCATGACCTACCTCGGATGACGTCTCATCGAGCGTCTCTCCAAGTCTACGACGGGAACGTCTGACGGGGGCAGCTACTTCGGTATTATCCCATGGTCGTTTACGGGGCTTGCCAGCATGCAGACGCTTGCCTTTAATTAAAGTCGGGTCAAGGAGCGGAGCACGGTCAACAGCATCGCGCAAAATTGCTGCATTGATTGCTACCATGAGCTTTCCAAAGGGCGGATTGGAGCAATTTACAACGTCGAATAGCTCAGACATGTAGAGTGTTTGGGTTTTCCGGTGTCGAAGACCGACTCTGAGAAAGTTCCCGCAATCAAATATGATAAAGGTCGAGTCCGAGTGAACCGCACGCGCCCAAGCCTACATTCAAGTGTTAAACGGATTCATATGAGGAAGAGAGGAACATACTCGCTGTACAAAATCCGCAGCATTCACTTTGTATCCCGCCGTTCCACGTCCAGACTTAGGAACAGCAATTTTTGAGGAGGCCGAGTCTTTGACTTTGAACGAACGGGGGGACTTTTTCTTTGGGGAAACTTGAGCTAAGCTCCTCGCAGATGGTCGACCCTTGAGCCTTTCGCTGCGACGCGGATAAGTGGTATCCACCACAGCTGGGACCACGGCACTAGACGGCATGGGCGCCGTTTCCCAGAGGTACGTTGACACGTCCGGCGGCGATACGCGAGCTGAACTCGTAAACTGTCGGTGTCCCGACGTGCCACAGTGCTTCCAAGGGAAGATATCAAGAGTAGCTAAGCCCGACATATCTTCCAAGACGGATTGCCCAGACAGCGCGTACATGTCCCAAATCGCCAACTCAGGTAAATTATCCCACATAGACAGAAGGAGTGTCTTCTGATCTAAACCCCAAGATTCCAAACTTTCAAGCATATCCTTTCTCGTACGAGCATCATACTTGAGGGAATGCTTTTGTGAATTAAACCCATCTGGAGACCCTGGACGTCCGTTATCCATCCAAAACACTGACTTAAGTTCAGGATGATCTGGGTGAACAACGAGAAGGGAGGCGGCCTGTAAAAAAACAAACGCGCCGTAACGATATCGCGTTGCGATGTCGGTAGCATTTTTTGGAGGTTCTGAGCCATGATAGCCTTCGGGACTGAGGTAGAGACGGGGGGAATAGAATGATTCATTTTTAGAATTGAATCCAGAAACGTAGTCATCGAGGGCTTCAGAGATAGTGGGTATGAGGGAGGGTAGAGCCCTAACTTTCTTGAGAATTAACGAGTCATTCAAGTGTTTGTCAAAGAAGGTGATAGGAGAAGAGCTTGGCTTAGGAATGGTAGATTCGGTGTCCTGTTCGAGAAGGAATGGAGCGAATTCAAAGAGATGTTCGAAGTCAACCTCTGGTAGCCCGAATGTAGGGGACAGGGCGCGTGAACTCGTCATGATGGATGTTGAAGTTCAACATAAAGTCGCGTGAGAAGTTCAGAGAACGTTGATCGGCAGTCGGCCCGACACTCTCATGTGACCCAATTACAAGACGAACACAATGCTCGAGAAAAAGTGCAACATAATGCAAAACAAGAGTTTTCGATACCCTCTTCCTATTCTTGCATCCCTTGCCGAAACTACCTAAGAGCATACAGATTGGAAGAAATAGCAAAGAGTACGCACCACCTCGCTAGGCTCAACAGACCGCTTTTCGGGTTTGCACTTCTTCGCGCTCGTCTGGAGCTTGCGGCGCTGAACATGCGCCTCCTCTACCCTTTTCCCTGCAGCAGCGACGACACGATTCGGTATCGAGTGTCGGTTGGGGGACTGGAATCCACAACGCAGCCTCTGATGGTATTTTGTCATTGTATATTGCAGCCTCGAGGTGTTTGAGGTTCTACTAATGTCATCAGCCAAAATCGACGAAGAACTGAGGGACTTACATCCTCCTCGAATACCGTCACCACAAGCATGTTCCCATCTTGAAGGTTCAACGTTCAACGTTGAGGGCCTACGAGAAGCGTTGAGTTCGCACTGCGCCGCCGATGGCTGTTTCTATGGAATCCTACGACGCACCGAGAATTCATATGTGCAAGATGGGAAGCTGGGCACGGATGGCACGTATATCAGCTGTGGCAGTGCACCATTGTCGACAGCATTCATCTGACGCCTGAAACTTAACCCTGCTCAACATTACCAGCATTCCTCCTTCGCCATCGCCTTTCGATGCAGCGAACACGCCTGTCAAATTGGCAGCGTATTCCACCTGCGGAAGGAAGAATGGACGTTCTATCCTCTTCCTTACTGTTCGCCTAATCGTGACGAGTGTCTAAACTTTCCTATCATGTACCTCCACTATGCTCCTTGCGTGCACCTCGCCTGAGTCTCTCGTCGTGGTCGACATCTGACCCTGCCTCATAACGCTCCTCCTGCATCCCATACTCGGTGTCTTAAAAGGAAACCCTGCTATCGCCCACGTCTAATCGGCTGGTCCGTCTCAGCTCCAATCTTTGTTCAGCTTCATCTGCCGTGACGAGGGGTTTATCGCCCACTCAAACTGCATAAAAAAAGCATTCTCGGCTGTTTGGCTGATGTCCTGGGAGATTTTGGTATCCAGGAGTGCAAGTACACGGTAGCTGGGTTTTTACAATACTCCGTCCGTCAGATGGGAGATAGAACACGGATGGAAGGTATGCCAGCCGTAGAAGCATACCGCTAGCCATTCTAGCCATTCAGTACTCTCCTAGAAAATCTTCCCACAGCATTCAATAGTAGCTTTGCCGACACCACCAAGCTGACATTATTGTTCAGCACGATTTATAACCATTTGTTTTCCCTTACTATTCCATGCATTTACTTACGACGCGAATCGTCTAGAGCAGGGTCGGCTAATACATCTTTGATGAATATCCTCCCAACTTCCACCGGTACTTGGAGACGTTGTATTCTGCTCCCTATTCCACTGGTCTGGACGAAGCTAAGGATGATCAACTTAGCTAATCCTTTTCATACAGTACGCGTGTTGCTAGCTTTCTTGGACCTTCATTTCTGACCTCATCTACAACGTCTGTAGTTTGCTTTCAAACCTTAGCCAGAATAGAATTCCTTACTTCTCATGATACTTTCCATCCTCATAGACGCAGGACCCACGATCACGCCAATTTCTCTTCTCCGTTCTGTGCTTTCTCTGATCGATGAATCTTCCTTTTCAGATTCCCTCGGTATCGAAGTCGATGATGGAGAGGTTTCCTTCTCCATCAGCGACCATGTTCCACGTTCGAATGTCACCGTAAACAGCTCCAGCTGCATGGATACTCTCTAGTATGCGAATCAATGTAGTCCTGTGATGCATGCATTAGTCTTGACCGTGCAATATCATTTGAACACACTTTTCTTCTGGAGAGACAGTAATTCCGGAGGCGGGCGGATCTGAACGATGCGCCAGTGTTTGACCGTTGTAACTCAAAATGAGCGCTCCCGTATTGGACCCGATATTCTCGAAAAATCCAAAAGCTGTGGGGATATCTCCCTCTACGACAGGCACAGGTCCATATAGCAGGCGTCAATATATCGCATACTCATGGCGTATTCTCTCTTTCTGGTTTTCCGAGAGTGCAAGTTTAACGATAACCTTTTCTGGATAGCGAGCCTACTTCAAGAAGGCATGTCCATCAATACTTGAGCTTCGTATACCTCCCCAATAGCACCTTGACCTAATTTCTTCCCAATAAGAAGAGTCAAGCAGGCATCGTACCGATACGAACGCTGTCGACCGAGGCTGTTTGGTCGTCTAAAAAACGAAGGCGAGCTAGAATGATAATTTCCATGCTGAAGGTAGACAAGAACTATGTTTCGAGTAAGCAACTCGTGTTTCATCTCCTGTAATTTCGTCGTTGATTGTATGACCTACCTCGAATGGCATTTCATTAAGCGTTTCTTCTCCGAGTTTACGACGAGAACGTCTAACAGGGGCAGGTGCTTCGGTATTATCCTATGGCCGTTTACGAGACTTGCCAGCATACAGACGCTTGCCTTTGGCTAGCGACAGGTCAAGGAGCGGAAGACGTTCAATGACATCGTATAATATTGCCGCGTTGATCGCTACCATGGGCTTTCTATACGTTGGATTAGAACAATTCAGAACGTCGACTAGCTCGGATATGTAAAGCGTTTGAGTTTTCCGGCACCGACTCTGAGAAAGTTGCCGCAATCAAATATGATAAACGTCGAATCTGAGTGAACAGCTCGCGCCCAAGCCTAAACTCAGCCATTAATCGGCATCACATCAAAAAGAGAGAAACATACTCGCTGTATGAAGTCTGCAGCATTCGCCTTGTATCGCGACGTTCCACGTCCAGACATAGGGACAGCAATCACCGGGGAGGCAGGTTCTTTGATTTTGAACGAACGGGCGGGCTTTTTCTTTGGGGGAACTTGGGGTAAGCTCTTTGCAGATGATCGACCCTTAAGTCTTTCGCTGCGGCGTGGATGGGCAGTATCTGCCCCAGCAGGGACCACGTCACTGGACGGTATGGGTGCCGTTTCCCAGAGGTCCTTTGATGCATCTGGCTGTGATACGCGAGCTGAACTCGTAAACTGCCGGTGTCCCGACGTGCCACAGTGTTTCCAAGGGAAGATATCAAGAGTAGCTAAACCCGACATGCCTTCCAAGACGGATTGCCTAGAAAGTGCGCACATGTCCCAAATTGCCAGTTCAGGTAAATTGTCCCATATAGACAGAAGAAGGGTCTTCTGATCTGGATCCCAAGACTTCAGCCTTTCGAGTATGTCTTGCCTCGTATGAGCATCGTACTTCAGGGAATGCTTCTGTGAATTAAATCCATCCGGAGACGATGGACCTCCGTCGTCCATCCAAAACACTGTCTTAGGATCTGGTTGCTCTGGATGAACAACTAGAAGGGAGGCTGTCTGTAAAAAAGCGTGTACACCGTTATGATATCGCTCCGCGACATCGGTAGCATTCTTCGGAGGTTCTGAGCAATAATAGTGTTCAGGACTGAGGTACAGACGGGGAGAACAGAACGATTCAAGCTTAGAATTGGAAGCAGAAACGTGACCATCAAGGGCATCAGAGATGGTGGAAATGAGGGAGGGTAGGACCGTAACTTTCTTGAGAATTAACGAGTCATCCAGGAGCTTGGCCTGGGAATGCTGGATTCGGTGTCTCGCTCGAGAAGGAATGGAACAAGTCCAAAGAGATGTCCGAAGTCAACCTCTGGTAGCCCGAATGAAGCGGACTGGGCGCGTGAATTCGTCATGATGGACGTCGAAGATGAAGTCGCGTGAGAAGTTCAAAGAACGTTGATCGGCATTCGGTCCGACAAACACCTGTAACCCAAGCCTCGTCACGGTGAGGGCGAAAAATTCTCCTGGTTCCTAGATGTTTGCAAACTGAAGGAGGTGGTGTATATAAGCAGTATCCATGCACAGAAATATTACATTGCAGCAAGAAAACAAAAAGAAAACGGAATGTTCGAGAGGTACATGCATATAATAATGATATAGCTAGCAGCGCTACTGAAACTTTTCCTTGTAAATCCATGCCAAGCCGATGTCGCTCTGACCTTGGGCGACCTGACAGGGAGATGAGCTGATGGAAAAAAAATACAAGAAAGTGAAAGATAACTCACAGCCTTCCGATACCACCTCGCCGCCTCCTTCCTATCCTTCTTACACCCCTTCGCATTCGCTAAACAAAACGCCAGATCGCTCTGCGCATCAGGGTCACCCAGTCGGGCAGCGGTAGTGTAATAGCTCTATTGCTCCGATCAACACTCGATGATAGATGAAGACAACAGATAACTCACCACAGCCATCTTCTGGTCCTTGACGACTCCCCAGCCATGGAAGAAACACTGCCCCACTTCGTATATAGCGAGAACCAGCTCGCTCTTAACTTCTTCTTTCCCGTTCATCCCTTGTTGTTTCTCGAGTTCGTCTAGTGCGAGCTCAGCCGCCTTTCTAAGCCAGCTGAATCCTGTTTTCTCATTCTTTGGGCACCCCCACCCATGGCGTAGTGTGAGGCCCCACATGAGCATTCCCACTCCGCAGCCCCCGTCGAGCGTAGCGCTCTTCTCGAAACATGAGGCGGACTCGGTCAGTCTGTTCGCTTCATGGTGTGTTATACCTAGTTGAAGGTAGTCGGCTTGGGTTGTGGGTGCGTTTAGCTTGGGTGAAGGAGATTGGGTAGTCGGCTGAGATACGACATTGGGCTGCGATTGAACTCCTGGTGGAAAGTGAGGTGATGAGGGACTTGAACTTCCGTTGTCGAGCTGATAGAAGGAGTATGTAGAGTATAGACTCGCTGGAGAGTCGGCGCGCACAGATGGCGGCTTGCGAGGGAGAGATATTGCTTCTGGACGGTGTACGGAGAGCATGTTGGGGCTGTGATAGGGATTCGCTGCTGGGCTATGTATTGTTTCTGTCGGGCTTGGCGAACGTGATTCCAGCTGAGACAAGGGTAAATTCTGGAAATTATCTGGCGGTGCAGGGAAGTGAGACGGTGAAGGACACCGATAGCTCGAAGTAGGCGACGAATGATTACTCCGTCCGTTCCGTTCGAGAACCCTTCGTTTTCGTTCTTCCAGCTCAGCTGGAGACTCTTCCGAGGGGAGGGTAGGGCGAACGGGTCTTGAGTAATTGTTGGTTACTGCAGAGCGAATGATGGGAGCTTTGCCTACGGGGCGAATGGGTTCGTCTGGCACTGGCGAGACAAATACGGTCGGGACAGGGGAGTCTGGACCCGCAGCATAGGCGTCGTATACTTCGTCATCGTCGTCGATAACATAGTCGTTTGCCAGGTGCTTGTGGGGCGAGGTGCCATGAGATTCCCATGAGTCGCGAATAGCTGGGACAGACGAGTAGATGCTCTCCTCGTCGTAGTAGTGATAATCGTCGTGATACGCCTGCGAGTCGCCTGAAAAGTCTAGGTACGAATTGTCATCTTTCGATGACCTTGTCGCTGTAGAGCCACGAGAGAAATGACTGTGAAGAAGTGGCGAGGAAGGGGTGAGATGATGACCCGGGTGCTGCGGTTGCTGTCTTGTAGGCGTCGTTAGGTGATTACTGGATGAGCTCGAAGGGCTTTGAGTAGGATAAGTGAACTGGGGATTCAATCTGGAGCTGCTTGAGGAGTGAGCTGGTGGAAGCCTGACTGGCTGTGGTATATTTTGGCGTCTGCCCAGCGCTTCGAGCGGCGATGAATGCTGCAGTGAATATGGTGACGAGGGCTGGTACGGTCTACTCGTGGCCATCATGGTTGAAAGAGAAAAGAATGGCTTGCCAGAGAGCGGCGCGACGGACGGGGACTCGGTGTCGAGGGAAGGAAAAGAAAAGAAGATAGCATGGACCGGCAACAAAAGGTAATATACGCATTGTTGATCGTAGTAGCCGGGTTACATAATCGACTAGGCCGCATATCGCATATCGCCTGGCCTCGGCAGTTGAAAATTCAATATCCAAGTCCCAAGAGCGGCTTATTTTCACCGGTACGACCGACAATCACCTCCGTATAACTACGGCTCCAGGATGGAGTAAAAACGAAGGCCATCGTTAAAACGTTAAATAATTATCCGCCAAGGATCTTCCCAAGTTTCTACCGTTCGAGCTTTTAGGTTTATCATATTGATATGCGATATACCGGATAAAAAGAACCGGATCAAAGCACTTGAACTAGGGCCGCTAGAAGACCTTGGCAACCAGCTGATGATGACAGAGAGGAGAAGGAGCGATGAAGTACATTAATATATTATTTTTCTTGGCCACATGACTATCAGATATTTGAACAGCTACGCGATATCGTATTCATATATTATCTCAAAGCATCAAACGGATTCCAAAGACAGCATGGATAAACCTACACTTGCCCAACGGCCACGTTGAGCACTTTCTGTACCGACACAGCCGCGGGGTCTGTCGAGCCTTCCAACCGTACGAACGACACCGTCGACAGTGTCATCGAGAACGCGCGCAAATAGGGCGAGTACTAAAAACGCCATCCCAGATCAACACAACCCGCGGGATGGAGACATACCACTCTGCAGAAATCGCAATACCATCCCCGTCTCCCAGATATGCCCGAAAATGTACTGCATCAATCTCCCTTCACTGTCGACTCCCTGTCGCCGAGATAGTTGGGTGCTCTGCAAGATATCGTCATTTCAGTTCTTCAGTACGGCTGATACCTGGATAATAGTTCATTCCATCGTACATGTACTCTGGAATGCGGGGAGGTATCTTCATGGTACGCAGGTGGTGAGACACCGCCGAACCAATTTCTCGGGGAGTGAAAAAGAACGCTACGAATTTGCCACAGAACGGAAAGATGACGAACGAAGATCGATCCATGCAATCATTGATGCCCGATTCCAGACTGATCATTTGTCAGCGAACGTCATCGATGAGGCGAGCCTTGCCGAATATCAAAGGTAGAGGATAGGTATAATCATTGTAGAACTGATAATTGTTGTACTATACGCTGGATTAGAAAATGTATAAGAGGAAGAAGAGGCAATAACGAACCCATGGCTCACATGCCTGTGGAGCTAGATGTGTGGCTCGGAGCTCTTGATCTCGATCAAGACCCGAGAGCGGACAAAATTTATCGACCTCTTTAATATGAGGACTGATTGCGCTGAATGGAACCTCCCCTGGGCCTGAACAGCCGAGTCTCCCCAACCTGTGTTGGTTGTTTTGACTTTGTCCATCACGAACCATCGCTCTGGTATGTCTTCACGAGGGAGCGGTTTCCAATCGGAGATCCTTGTACATAAAGGGTATCAGTCGGCGCTTTATCGTCTTCCAGGAAGAAACAGTACTTTACGCCGGTAAGAAATCCATTTATCGTTATAGAAATCCTTCCCGCGCGGTTCGAAGTAGAAGACAAAAACCTTTTGCCAGCAAGGGCAAGGCACGCGTCGAGAATGAACGAATGTGGGATTCCCAAATCTTCCACGTCGCCGTCGATGATTTTCTGGCGACAGTCTAGCACCAACAACGCATCACGGAGCCGGTGATAGATGGCTATTGGTTCGACACGGTCCGAGGGGGGTAAAAGTGGTCGTGGTAGAAGTCAATCAGCCATAACGGATGACGTGCCAAACATTGACAAATTAGGTTCATCCCGGCACAACTTCGGCTCCAACGAAACATTTTCTTGCCCAAGTGAATACTCATATAAAGGGGATTTCATCATCGTCATCGTGCACATTGCTAGCATGCGATATCATATTCATATATTATCTGAAAGCATCAAACGGATTCCAAAGACAGCATACATAAGTCTACTCTTGTCCAACAGCTACGCTGAACACTTTCTGTACCAACACAGCCGCAGGGTCTGTC
>JAUDZF010000349.1:15000-17500 GCA_030407055.1 Armillaria mellea | reverse complement strand
CATTCTATACTAATGATTGAATGCTTAACGAGTTAGACTCGTTAGTGAGCTGTATAACCGGCAGCTCAAAGCCTTGAAAGCACCTATCTATAGCTTCAAGGTAAGCAAGGACGGGACGGCGAGGTCCTGAGGTGGGCTCTGCATTCCTTGGAATGCTGGTCCCCTTGGTATCTCCCTTTCCTTACCCTTTTGAGGGTAAGAGAGAGGGGGATACTGGGGGGCTAGTATTAAAAGGAATGCAGAGAACACTTGAGGGCCGGGCTAAAGAGAAGGGGAGGGTCGGCCGCTCCCCCTTCAAAAATCCCATGGCCCAAGGCTTGGGCCCGGTAGGGCCCTTTTTAGAAAAATTTTCGTGTTTTTAGGTAGAAATAAATTCAAACTGTGCATTGTTTCATTCCAAGGTCCGAAATTCTAAGTCTAAGCAGTCAATCTAAGGTCAGACAAGGTAACCAAACAAAACTTGGGCCTTGGTACTTGTATTAGCCTTATAGAAAGGGTAAAAAGTCGAAATCTTCGGTGTAATCTTCAATTTTATAGAGAACTAAGCTAACAATTACTTACAGGCAAGTCATTCCATAGTCTAATACCTTATACCCGTAGTCTACAAGTGTTTTTAATGTACTAGGATCCTATTAGCCTTATAGAAAGGGTAAAAAGTCGAAATTTTCGGTGTAATCTTCAATTTTATAGAGAACTAAGGTAACATTTACTTACAGGCAAGTCATTCCATAGTCTAATAGCTCATACCCGTCGTCTACAAGTGTTTTTAATGTACTAGGATCCTTAGATACTTAATAGAAACCTGTTTACATGACTAAAAACCGAAATCTTCGAATTTCTCAACAACCAACAGGGCTACCACCCTCAAATAAGTCATCCCCATAGTCTACTAAGTCATATCTGTAAGCTACAAGTGTTTTTAGAACGATGGGATCAATATTGAATACCCATAATGATATACTCCTCCTCCCCCAAAAATGAAAAACACTCAAATCCGACTCAGGAACCACCTAAACCAGTTTAAAATGACATTTGAGCAAGTTGACTAATGACCCCCTCCTACCCCCCCCCTACCTACACCATCCTAATAGCCTTCAAATGACCAAAAATGCGGTTTAAAACATGTAAAAACAGGTCAGAAAGTCCCCCATCCCATCCTACAGCACTAGAAAGCATCCCCAGTAAGCCCCAGGCTTAGTCCCCCTTACATTTCCTTACCAAAATGCGCCCACAGTAAGCCCCCCCTTATATTTCCTTACAAAAATGCGTCCAAAGTAATCCCCCACCTTACCCAGCCTTAGATTTCCTTACCAAAATGCACCCACAGTAAGCCCCCCCTTATATTTCCTTACAAAAATGCGTCCACAGTATACCCCCCCTTACCTTTCCTTACAAAAATGCCCCCCCAGTAAGCCCCAGCCTTGTCCCCCCTTATATTTCCTTACAAAAATGCGTCCACAGTATACCCCCCCTTACCTTTCCTTACAAAAATGCATCCTCAGTAAGGACGATAGTTAGCCTCCCTTACCTTTCCTTACAAAAAGTGCGTCCAAGTAAGCCCCCCTTACATTTGCTTAGCTTTGGCCGAGTTCAGCGCTCAAATTCTAAGTTAAAACGAAAGTCGCGTTTTAGTGGACAGGCGGCTTCACGCCTCATGCAATTTCGGGTATTTTTCGGTGTTAGTGTGGGGTACCCCCCTTATATGGGAGAACAGTGAAAGGGTCAAGCAAGCAAACTATTGTTAGGTTGCTAGGCTTGATCTGAGTAGCTTAGTATCTCAATAGTAATCTGTTCAAGGGTTGAACGGGTCAAGCAAAGGACTGTTACAGGTACTAAGCTTGGACCTAGTAGGCTTGTAAACTGGTTGCTATGGGGAAAGGTGGCACGGTTCGAGTTCGGCGAGCTGTTGTAGGAAGGATGCTACGCTTGGTACTGAGTACCCTAGTATCTCGATAGGTTGATGGGTGGTACAAGGGTTGAAAGGGTTGAGAACGTATGCTCAATCCAAGTAAGCTTGTACGGCTTGTTACTATTGGGGGAACGGTTAAAGGGACGAGTTAGCAAACTAACTGCTACGGTAAGCTTGGCTTTGGTCTATGTAGCTTAGTACTCATTGGTGTGAGGGTCAAGTAAGGTGAATCGTTGTAGGAAGGATGCTACGCTTGGTGCTGGGTAACCTGGTATCTCGATGGGCTAATAGGTGGAACGGCTGAATGGTTTTGAGAGTGTATGCTCAATCCAAGTAAGCTTGTGTCGCTTGTTACTTATTGGGTGAACGGTTAAAGGGTATTGAGCTAGCAAACTAACTGCTACGATAAGCTGAGCTTGGTGACTTGCATTTTTGTATGGGCGAACGCGAAAGGGTCAAGCATGTAAAAGTGTTATGATCTCGGTAGCTTAGTAGGTCGTACACTAAGGGAACGTTGAGCTTCCTTTAGGTTGGGTGAACGTCGCTCAATGGGATTCTACGGTTTCGTAGTCTAAGCTGTTGATGTCGGTC
>JAUDZF010000349.1:5000-7500 GCA_030407055.1 Armillaria mellea | reverse complement strand
ACTATCTTTGCTTTGCTTAGGAAGTGAACGGGATTTAGCTGTGGTCGCTTTTGATTTCCATTTTTGGAAGTCATTTGATTACCATTTTAGGAAATCAAACGACCTTATGCCTTGCTTAGGAAGTGAACGGTGCGCAAGCTTAGCTTTGTTAGCTTTGCTTAGAAAGTGAATGGGTACAAGCTTAGGTAGCTTAGCTTTGTTAGCTTTGTTAATAAATCAAGAGCTTACCTTTGCTTATGATAATTTGTTAGGATGGCCTTAGCTCATGCTTAGAGTGCGCTTGATTGCCTATTTTGGCAATCATAGTACTATAGCTTTGCTTCCTTACCTTTGCTTAGCGGCGCAAGCCTAGGTAGCTTAGCTTAGTTAGATTGTTAATGAAACAAGCACTTACCTTTGCTTAAGATTGTTACAAGATTTGTTAGTTGACATTAGGGCGCATTTGATTGCCTTTTTTGGTAATCAGATAACCGTAGCTTTGCTAACGATTGACCTTACCTTTTGTTAGGTCGGTTAGCTTAGCTTTGTTAACGGAATGAGGGATTGCCTTTTGTTAGGTTGACCTTGTCTTTGCTTTGTTAGGTTGGTTAGCTTGCGCTTGATTGCTGTTTTTGGATATCGCTTGATTGCCTTTTCTGGAAATCGCATACCATAGCTTTGCTTCATTACCTTTGCTTAGAAAGTGAACGGAGCGCAACGTTAGCTAGCTTACAATTCAGCTTACCTTTTTGTTAGGTCCGTTCCTTAGCTTATTGTTATGGGTGCTTACCTTTTGTTACGTTGGTTGGCTTTTTGTTTTCTGAGACTAAGTTAAAACGACAGTCGCGTTTTAGTGGACAGGGAGCTTCACGCCTCATGCAATTTCGGGTATTTTTCGGGGATAGTGTGGGGTATACCTCTTATAAGAAAGAACCTTGGGCCTCACCTTGGACCCAATGGTTTCGGTTAGCATTCTATACTAACGATTGAATGCTTAACGAGTTAGACTCGTTAGTGAGCTGTATAACCGGCAGCTCAAAGCCTTGAAAGCACCTATCTATAGCTTCAAGGTAAGCAAGGACGGGACGGCGAGGTCCTGAGGTGGGCTCTGCATTCCTTGGAATGCTGGTCCCCTTGGTATCTCCCTTTCCTTACCCTTTTGAGGGTAAGAGAGAGGGGGATACTGGGGGGCTAGTATTAAAAGGAATGCAGAGAACACTTGAGGGCCGGGCTAAAGAGAAGGGGAGGGTCGGCCGCTCCCCCTTCAAAAATCCCATGGCCCAAGGCTTGGGCCCGGTAGGGCCCTTTTTTAGAAAAATTTTCGTGTTTTTAGGTAGAAATAAATTCAAACTGTGCATTGTTTCATTCCAAGGTCCGAAATTCTAAGTCTAAGCAGTCAATCTAAGGTCAGACAAGGTAACCAAACAAAACTTGGGCCTTGGTACTTGTATTAGCCTTATAGAAAGGGTAAAAAAGTCGAAATCTTCGGTGTAATCTTCAATTTTATAGAGAACTAAGGTAACAATTACTTACAGGCAAGTCATTCCATAGTCTAATAGCTCATACCCGTCGTCTACAAGTGTTTTTAATGTACTAGGATCCTTAGATACTTAATAGAAACCTGTTTACATGACTAAAAACCGAAATCTTTGAATTTCTCAACAACCAACAGGGCTACCACCCTCAAATAAGTCATCCCCATAGTCTACTAAGTCATATCTGTAAGCTACAAGTGTTTTTAGAACGATGGGATCAATATTGAATACCCATAATGATATACTCCTCCTCCCCCAAAAATGAAAAACACTCAAATCCGACTCAGGAACCACCTAAACCAGTTTAAAATGACATTTGAGCAAGTTGACTAATGACCCCCCTCCTACCCCCCCTTACCTACACCATCCTAATAGCCTTCAAATGACCAAAAATGCGGTTTAAAACATGTAAAAACAGGTCAGAAAGTCCCCCATCCCATCCTACAGCACTAGAAAGCATCCCCAGTAAGCCCCAGGCTTAGTCCCCCTTAGATTTCCTTACCAAAATGCGCCCACAGTAAGCCCCCCCCTTATATTTCCTTACAAAAATGCGTCCAAAGTAATCCCCCACCTTACCCAGCCTTAGATTTCCTTACCAAAATGCGCCCACAGTAAGCCCCCCCTTATATTTCCTTACAAAAATGCGTCCACAGTATACCCCCCCTTACCTTTCCTTACAAAAATGCCCCCCCAGTAAGCCCCAGCCTTGTCCCCCCTTATATTTCCTTACAAAAATGCATCTACAGTATACCCCCCCCTTACCTTTCCTTACAAAAATGCATCCCCAGTAAGGACAATAGTTAGCCTCCCTTACCTTTCCTTACAAAAAGTGCGTCCAAGTAAGCCCCCCTTACATTTGCTTAGCTTTGGCCGAGTTCAGCGCTCAAATTCTAAGTTAAAACGAAAGTCGCGTTTTAGTGGACAGGCGGCTTCACGCCTCATGCAATTTCGGGTATTTTTCGGTGTTAGTGTGGGGTACCCCCCCT